>JAVGWN010002130.1:0-11457 GCA_034552555.1 Semaprochilodus insignis
ATATTATATAATATATATATATATATATATATAATATTTTCTAGCCATTTAAGAAGTTTTGAAGATGGAAAGTTACATTCTTGGCTCATTTGGGAATCACAGGCATGTATGGTCATATACTATTGGGGATCAATAAACAATAAACATTCTGAAAGGAAGAAATATAGACATATATAAATCATAGACGTTGTGTGTCTGTTGTTATTGTAAATCTAATACATGTGTACTAAGATATTTAGAGTTCTCCTGATTAAACTGGCCATAACTGGCTTATTGAAGAACTATGTGCTGCAGCATTTGCATTTGGGGGTGTCTAAGGCTTCATGGCTAAGCATCTGTTGTGCCTAAATGCTTCCATTTTACTATAACAGCACTTACAGCAAGGTGGCGTTTAAAGTCACTGAGCTCTTCAGTATGAACCATTCTACTGCCAGTGTTTGTGTATGGAGACTGCATGGCAATGTGCTTGATTTTATGCACCTGTTACTGATGGGTATGACTGGAACACCTGATCAGAACAATTATAAGAGGTGTCCATATACTTTTGGCCATACAGTGTATATCTGCCAGGACCTAACAGAACCCATGGTCGCAGAACTATTGAAGTAGTTGCTCTAAGAAGCGGATTTTGATAACAGTTTAAATACTATAATATTATTGTACTAATTTGCTTCAAATAGCAAAGTCTTGCATTGTATGAATATGTTGCTGTCCAAAGAAAAACAAGTATCTCCAAAATGGCAACTTCGCAGGAGAGAGCAAAAACCTAATTGGACTTTAATGTAAGTCGGTGGAACCAGACCTTTTCCAAGCAGTTTTGGGCCATTTCTTCAGGTCCAATCGGCATGAAATTTTCAGACAGTGTAAACGGCAGCTCATGTGATCAAATGATGCATAAAAGTAAAAATCAACAAAAAAAATCAATACATGGTTTTCTCTGGACAGCGACGATATATTGATTATATGGTATTGTACAGTCCATTTGCTGGGGGAACTGTACTGTTTACCTGTAAGAAAGACCAGCCGAGGGTCCCAAACTTCCTGATCATTTTCTTTTAAAAGACCAATTGTGACTTCCTCAGCCTCTGGGTCAAGAAAAACCTCAAAGGTGGGGTGAAAGTTGGGACCGTAGTCGCAGTCAAATACTTCAACCTACCGGGAGGCAAAACAACCTTCAAATAAAACGCTTCCAGTGATAACATAGTCAGTTCTCTTCATAGCTCTGTTTCTCCAGTCATCATTTACCTTTGGCTGAAATACGTAAGGGTCACAGGATGGTTTATATTTTTTATCAGGGATCAGCTGGCATTTAGAGCTGGTATTAATCTTCCTGAAGTCAATATGCCGGTTCTGCACCTGAAGCGACAATACAGTGTTGACACTTGAAGTGACTGTTATCTGTTCTTATAAGTGAAAGCTATCATTTCTTCTGGCATAAAAAGTTCCAATAAAGAAGCAGAATGTTTATACACTCAGCGTCAAAAGAATAGTTGCAGAAAAAGCTGCACCCAGAAGGAATCAACCAGATAGGAATGAAACTTGGTGGGTAGGTTTGACACTGTAAAGCTTGCGAACGATTCAAGTATCACGCTGTGCCGCGCATGTGACGTAAGCAAGGACGGGCCTTATCACTGTACCTGACTGACCCAACAGCCACGATTACGGACGTTCAAGCAAGCAGTGAAGCCCTCCATGAGTCATCCTGTTAGTGCCAGCACCATTGGCAGACGGCTGCACCACGCAGGACTACATGCACACAGACCGTTACGACGACTGTCCTTAACACCACGTCACCATCACCAAAGACTGCAATGGTGTCGTGCCAGACTGTCATGGAGTGACTCACAATGGCAGCGGGTCATCTTCAGTGACAAGTCCCGCTTTTGTCTTGATGGAGACGACCAATGAATCCATATGTGAAGGCACCGTGGTCAGCACCAAGATGAACGGTTTGTTGTCATGCGTCAAGTGTCCAGAAGGCCTGGTGTCACTACACCTCCACCTCTACACAGGACAGGAACCTCTACAACTCCATGCAGAGGCGTCTGGCATGTTGCGAAACAAACATGGCAGCCCATCGCCATACTGAGAGACACTACTTCTGTGTGTGTAGCTCAATAAATATTGATCATATCAGTCTAAATTTATCATTTATTGTTCCTGGTAACCTTTATCTTCCTTCCCCATAGCACTGCAGTTCCACTCTTCCTTCTGGGTGCAACTATTCTTTTGACGATGAGAGTCTATTACCAAGACAGACTTCAATAGAATTCAGTCTCTTAATGATTAAGTTGACCATGTTGCCAGCTCGCCATGACTTAAATAGGTCCTTTGATAATATAGCAATGTCTGTTAGTGAGCACCAAAACTCATTGATAGATGTTCTGAGCTCCTTTTCCTGTCAATTCTGTCTTTCTCTCCTCAACCGGGATCGACCTGAGGAGGATGGGTTCCCCAATCGAGCCTGGTTCCTCTCAAGCTTTCTTCCTTACGCAAGGGAGTTTTTCCTCACCACTGTTGCCTCTGGCTTGCTCACGGAGGGCTTGGACCCGGATTTCCTTTCCTACGTCTGTACATGGACTCTGTGTTTTTGCTTTTTGCTTTTCTGTGAAGCTGCTTTGAGACAACATTAGTTGTAAAAAGCGCTATACAAATAAATATTGATTGACTGATTGACTGAAACTGGTGGTGGTGAAATGGATGCTCCAGTACCCTCTACCAGACAGCAGGAGGATCATCATATAGGTACTCAAAATAAGCTTAAAATTTAATTGGAGGCTATTTACGTCTACAGTGGGTTAGTGCTATATATCAATACGTGGGCTCTCTGTAAGAAGTCACAATCTCAAGTCGTCATTTAGCTGGAATCAAGCCCATCAGAGAAACTGATTAAGTTGCAAAAATACAAATTTGGTATTAATATTTCTATGAACATAATATGTATGTATAATATAGATGCAGATTACCTCTTCAACAGGTACGTTCCCTGGCAGTAAATGGACGTGTAGTTTTTTCCGGATTCGTTTGCCTGTTATTTTCTTATAGAACAGTAACACCTGGCCATTGATCGGACTGGCAGAGGTCATCATCTTCTTTAGAAGACCAAAGAAAGAGAGACCCTGGATGCTAATAACCACATGGGTGTCCGTCACTTCCAGTGGCCATATGACCTCTATATTATCACCAGTGAAATGTGCCACAGCTAGCCCATCCTGGTTCTGCCCTGCAACAAATGAACTATAATCAGAACCATGGTCTCTTCATATGTGGTCAGGATCATTGGACAAAATGCCAGCACATAATGAATTTGACTTCAAATTTTAACTTAATACAAACACAAGTTCAGTCTAGTTTTCACCTTAAACTGTGCATTTTAGAACAAGCATAGATTTAAATGTTAATGACTCGCCTTAAATGAGAAACCTTACATTTAAACATTCTTCAAATAAGCTTTTATTTTGGATTTAGACGAGATATAGTGCTGAGCAAAAGTCAGAGACCACCCATCATTTATTTAATGGCCTGTCTAAACTGCTGGTAAGCACAAGTTATCATAGAAAAACACATAATAAAACAGGAAATAAATATCAATTAAAAAAAATCAATCACTATAACATACTTCTGTAATACTATTCTAACTTTTACTACCAATTACATTTACTAACAATTACTACACCAATTCAAAAAACAGTTGGGACACTGTGTAAAACGTAAATAAATGAAAATAAAACAGAATGCAATGATTTGCAAACCTTATAGACCCATATTTTATTCATATCAGAACATGGAACACATATTAGGAATGTTGTCCCATTCTTGTCTGGTGTAGGATTCTAGCTGCTCAATAGTCCTGGGTCGTCTTTGCCGGATTTTTCAGATGTGTAATCTTCCCACGCCATAGGCACTAATCCGACCCCATACCATGAGACATGCAGGCTTTTGAACTGTGCACTGGATGGTCCCTCTCCTCTTGACTTCGCAGAACACAGCGTCTGTGGTTTCCAAAAAGATTTCAGGTTTTGATTCATCTGACCACAGACCAATTTTTCCACTTTCCCTCAGTCCATTTTAAATGAGCTTTGGCCCAGAGAAGACAGCAGCGTTTGTGGATCCTGTTGATTTCTGGCTTCTTCTTTGCATGATGCAGCTTTAACTTGCGTTTGTGGATTGCACAGCGACCTGTGTTCACAGACAGTGATTTCTGTAGGTGTTTCTAAGATGTTCTTAACAGGTTGCACTGCTCACTACAGTGCACTTAATGGAGTGTATTTGCACTGTCCCCATGCTCATTACTGTGGACACATTATTTTACTTAATTATAAAATTTCCTCAGAAATACAGGGCAGAGCCAAGGGATGGCCAGGACCACCCTTCCATGAAGCCACCCCAGCCACCCTCTCCGCTGGCCACCCCAGTTAAATGAGAGACTGTCAGCCCCTTTTTCCATTGAAAAGGAAGTAGTGTTTCTCAGTATGGCGTTGGGCCACCGTGTTTGCTAACACAACATGCCAGACGTCTCTGCATGGAGTTGTAGAGGTTCCTAATGGTGTCCTGTGATAATCCATCCCATGCAGCTTGAATATCCTCACACAGTTCCTGCAGATTGTGCGGTAGAGGTGGAGGTGGAGTGACACCAGGCCTTCTGGACATGTGACAACAAACTGCTCATCTTGGCATTGACCACGGTGCCTCCACACATGGGTTTGTTGGTCATCTGCCAATGGTAATGGCACTAACAGGATGACTCATGGAGGGCATCACTGCTCGCTGAATGTCCGCAATTGTGGCTGTTGGGTCACCTCATGCATGTCGGACAATTTGTCGGTTCTCTTTCTCTGTGGTTCCAGTAGGTCTCCCAGATCATTCATGTTTCTTCTATCCACTGCCATCACCAGTTTGCTATGGTAGCATCCGCTTGGCCGGGATGGTGCGCAATACATCGATACGACCATCCCACTTTTCCCGGGCCCAGCTCAGACTACTTGAATTGCTTTAGAACTCTTCTCTGAGCCATACTTTGCTTGCAAAAGATGCTACCAACACAACAACACGAGTCAGAATGGAAAGCACCGGCAACAGGATTTGCTTACGTCACACACATAGGCGAGTGTGAAACTTGAATCATTTGCATGTCTCACAATGTTGAACCTACCCACCAAGTTTCATTCCTGTCAGTCGACTCCCTCTGGGGGCAGCTAGTTATGATGAGAGTACTTCCAGAAGAACATTATTAACTGCTGCTTTCATTTGACACCCCAGGTAATTCACTGGCTCTAATCAACAAGTGTGGCCTCTGACTTTCACACAGTACTGTAGATCCAATGGTAGGTATACTGTTACCACTCTCCTACGTTTCTATTATATACAACATTAATTCCTATATCAAACACATACATACCATACAGTATCTCACAGTGTGGGAGGTGCAGACGACTGATTGAACCTTCAAAGCAGTCAATATTGTACAGAGGACCTGCAGGCTGCATCTGACCTAAACCATCCAACAGTCGGTTATCCCAGTGGTCTATTCTGTACAGCACCTCCCCGTTGCTCTCCATCTGAAACATCAGATTGGTCAGTCTGCACTGAAACTGACCAGCACGAGGGCACAGAAACCTGCAGAGCAGAAGAACCATAAAAAACAAACACATGGACAAACCTTAAAGGTCTGTTTGTACGATATAGTACCTGTAGGAATCACTGTTCTTGATCTCCGAACCCATCACTTCAGGGACGAATTCTTCTGTTGAGGGCTGTTGACCGGGGTGCACAATCGTTCCTACAAGTGGAGGGGGGCAACACAGGGGGGCTGTGGCCTGCATACAGAAATTTGAACTAGGTGAACAAACCACAAATAGGATTATCATACCTTGATATGTAATGCTTTAAATGCCAAAAATACATTAAAAAAGGACAATATTATTAGCAGGAATAACATTATTCAATATAGAGATATATTGCATATTGCATTTTCTGTATGATGTATGTCTTTGAAATTCCTACCCTGTGTACACACTAGCTGGTAATAGTCCGCTAACGTTGCCCCTAGTTTGTCTGTGGGTGTGTTTGAAGCCTAGGCGTGTACCAGGTCCAGGAAAGCTAGCAAGTTTTGAAAGCCCATATTATTATTGATGAACGAATTTGTATGGAAACATAACTGCTTGAATGCTTGGCTTTATTGGCTGGTTACCATGCTGGCTAACCTAGCTAGCTATAGAGTGACCCAACTCAAGAGATTCACCAACAATATATGCTAATTTTCTTTGAATTTTTGCCTGTATTCTCCACTAAATGGATGTTGTTGGTGATGTTAAAGACTCTACAGTCTTACACTTAACAGCTCCAACTGATGAGAGTCTGAAACATGTCCATGTACATATCCTGATATACCACATATACTCTTGATGTACTACAGTATTATATTTCTCCATATCTCCACCTCTAATATGTATTTAGTGGTGTAAAAACTTTTATCTCTTTTAGCACATTTAAAAGCTCTAGTTCCCCTTTCAACTTATATACAAGTGAATATTCATGATGGACAGACCAATGGAATTGGTCCAAAACTGCTTAGTTGGATCAGCCTCCACTGCAGGTTAAGAAAGCTGTTTTATCCTACTGTATAGTTCCATTTTGGAGGTTCCATTTTCTATGAGAACCAAAAACGACGCACATTGCATATTTGAGGTGGTAGTACCTTCAGGCTCCTACACGAGGATGATGGGGCTATAAATACCTGTGGGGTGTGAGTGACGGGATCCATAGATTGAGAAGAGGTGCTACAGTGCAGGGAATGTCTCGTTCCATGTGTGGGAAATGGCTCCAAAGCAGATGTTAATGATTGGCTAAAAGGAGTGGTTGCATTTGGGCATGCCAAAGACCACAGTGTGAAGGAAGCAGCTGAATCTGCAGGTGTATGGAAGCGTACAGTCATACAGGTCTACCAGCAGTGGCTAAAATCCCAGTCTACAGGGAATTCTCCTCGGAATTGTGAATTGGGTTTACCTTTTCTATTGCTGCACTCAAATCCATGACCTCAATCTGTGTTTCATCCATGTCTGGTTGAGAAACATACACATGCATATAGAAGTGGTTCAGTGAGTAAGTCAAAGCAGGCTTGGTCAGTTTAGTAGTCTTTTGCTATTAATGAAAACCCCAATTATTATTTGTCATACTTCATAACAACATAAATGCAGTCAATAGCCTATAGATCTACTGATGGTATTGAACATGACATTCTCCATGTTCATAAGGTCACAGCAATACTGCAGATTGAAAGATCCCCAGACAAAAACTGAGTCCCCTCTGTGATGTTCTGGGCATGTTTTAGTTATGTGGAAATGGGTTCTTTGGTTGAGGTAAATTTGGACCACAATGTCTACATTCATTAAATTCCCATATTGGTCCATCCCTACACTGTGAAACATGTTTCATTGGTGAATTATGTTTATTTAACCTATAAAAAAAAAAGAACTATGAACGATCCATTCTTTCAATCAAAGTAAATATTTGAGGTGAGTAAAACCTTTTCAATAGCCTGTAACAAATTGAAGTCATTTTTTAGGTTGAACTTTTTACAACATACACATGAGGCCCTTATGGATTTTTGAATGTGAAAGAAAAAATCAAACAAAGGTTCAAAGTTAATTTGCTGCCCACCGCTTATACAAAGTTCATGTTGTACTGTTGACCTATTATTAAGAGCTGGTAAACTGCTGTTTTAGTTTCATGGTATTTTGTACACATTTGTATGTGCCTGTGAGCCTTTGTTATTTTTTTACAGCTTTTGAGATACGTAAGAGTTTGAAAAAAAGTAATTTTCCACTGATTTGGGTTCAGTTTGGTTCTGTTTAAGCTAAAGGGGGCGGAGCTAGAAAGGGCGGGAAAAAAAAAAGAGAAAAAAAAACTGACAGTGGGGGAGAAGTTTGGAGAGAAGAGCGAGTTAGGTGAAAGAGACTTAATATAGACATTTTAACCACACAAATTCAGCTAAGAAAGGACCAGAAGTGTCCAGCAAGCGTTTTCTAGTGTGACAGCAGTCGGTTGAAACTGAGCAGAGCCCTGTTGGACTGAGTTTCTATAAACCGCTAATGAAGGAGGCTCTAGCTAGCTAATGCTAGCCGCACTAGCTAGGCACTCATTGAAAACACAAAGTGCACTGTGAAAAAAAAACCCCGAACAACCACTGTTTAAAACTGTTGTGCTGTGTGCGTTGTTTTAAAACTGTGTTTAGTACAGTGTTTAAATACAAGTCTGTGCTCTATTACAGTAATGAGTTCTGCAGCCTGCAGAGTGTGTTCTTTTCTCCCGCTCTGGAGACTCGTAAACTGATTGGGGTACCGAGAGAGTGAGGGGAAAGGTATTAAAGGGCCAGTGCATGGGAGATTCATGTAGCTGTGAGAGTTTAGCTACACACCTGAACCCTAAGGGAAAAAATCACCCTAGTAGTTTGAGCCATCTATGTTCTTTTTCTTCGGAGTTATTGTTGTAGGACCCACCGGGCACCTCCCATGCCATTAGTTTAGGGGTTATGTGGCTCCCATTTAACCTTTAGTTATTCAGTTAAGTGTCTGGTGGGGGCGCTACACACAGTAACACGATTATTTTCCATTTTATTTATAGTCTTTTTCCTATATTCCAAAATCTGCTGCAGCCTGACAGACCACAAGACATTCATGAAAAAAAAGGTATTAAGATTTTATAAAAACTAAGGAAACTTACATAAATAACTCACAGCTGTGCTTTTCTTAATTTCTTTAGTTTGGGTTTAGTTCAGTTTCTTTCCTAATCAAGTATTAAACTGTTAGCATTGTTTCCAATTCATTTGTTTGAGTTAAACACAGCAAAACAAGTTAAACTAACTGTTGCCACATTATTTATTATTATAATTTTTTACATAATTATTAACGTTATTATTTTTTCATTTTGTTGGTTGAACAGGCAAACTATTTTACACACTGTAAAAAGTGCAACATAAAAAATACACTAAATAGTTACAAGCAATTTGAATTGTGTGTTTAAAGTCCTTTTTTAATGAACCTAGTTCATTTGCTTGTAACAAATGAGAGTCATTTCATTTTAGGTTGGACCAACAAAACACTTCACAGTGCAGAGCATAAATGCAACACTGAGAATAATACATGATCAGACAGTATAGAGGACAGGCTTGTAGTTTAGGCTGGCCAGTTACGGTCCCGAAATAGTTCCTTACTCCAGAGTTTGATGTACCTGAACATTCTTAAGTAGCATAGCTGCTGCTACACCTGGATAGCATTTTGTCTCTAGCTAAAGTTTCTAGTTTGGGTGGA
The DNA here is from genome assembly GCA_034552555.1 of Semaprochilodus insignis. Taxonomy (NCBI): domain Eukaryota; kingdom Metazoa; phylum Chordata; class Actinopteri; order Characiformes; family Prochilodontidae; genus Semaprochilodus; species Semaprochilodus insignis. Next base: position 9,309 of record JAVGWN010002130.1, read on the forward strand.
TAAGTACCATATACAATACAGCTTACATCGAAGCTTTTTTTAATAAACTTTATTATTGTTATTATTATTATTTTTACAATATATGAAACCTAAGTGTGTAATACTTACAATCATAGGTCAGATCATACCAGACTGATTCCTCCAGTTCTGGGGCTGGGAAAAGTAGGGATAGTGCTTTAGTGAACAATATTAGGGGTGCACATTGCCTGTGTTTGATATCATAGGTAACTACGATAAGATAACCTTTGTATCTGATTTGCTCCTCTATCTTGTTTTTAGGCTACCACTATTAATATCATTTATGTTAAGCTTGAACCGACAAACCATTTTACAGTTTATAAATGCAACACTGAGAATAATTCATGCTCAGTCAGTACTGAGTTTGACATAGTAACATAGCTGCTGCTACACCTGGACAGTATTTTGTCTCTTGCTCAAGTTCTGTTTGTAGTCTGACTTGGTTTGCTACAGATAACATACAGTAAATGAATGTAGCCCTGAAAAATAGAACAAAAATACTATCAGTATCAATTTAAAATCACAGGGCAGCTCACTTCAAAGCTTTTTGATTAAACTACATTAATATCTTTTACAAGATATTCAACTGAAATGTGCCAGGGATACTTACATAATCCATAATCCATCTTAGACCAGACTGATTCCTGCTCTTCTCCTTTGCCTGGGAAAATTAGGGATAGTTGCAAACACTGAGTGTAATCAAGGCGGGCTCTGCTTTAGTAAACAATGTTAGAGTGTCTGTGTTTAATCTCATAAGTATGTAGACTGAAATAACCGTATCTGATTTGCTCCTCTATCTTGTTTTTGGGCTACAACTATTAATATCATTTATGTTGAGCTTGAACCGACAAACCATTCAATTTATCAATGTATCAGGGTATCAATTTAAAATCTGTCACGTCTACGGGTCTGCCGGGCCCTGCCACCCCTCCGAACTCCAGTTCCCAGAGTGCACAGTCCGATGACGTCACGCCCACATGCTCGCGCTCCACTAATCCTCCCCGGTCAGCCTCTCCTGTCTACTGATTAGCTGTCATCAGTAGTATTTAAGCCCCACACACCAACCTTACTGTTGCAATTCTGAGCGTTTCCAAACTCTGTTCTCACTATATGTGCTTTGACCTGATTTCCCTCTTTACTATGCTGCCTGGATCTTCCCTTTGAACTTGTCTGCCTGGTTTCTATTTACTCTCTGGCTCTCGACCCTGCTTCTGTCTCTCTGGTTTTTGGCTTTCAGTTTTTCCCTTCTATATTGTTCGCCTGTCTGCCTAACCTTCCGGTTTCGGACCCTCGCCTGCCCTCTCGTTTTATGACTCGGTGTTGCCCCCATTCTCTGCTGTCATTAGCGAGGCCTGAAACTAATGGAAAAGGTCATGATCCAGAACCTCTACACAAGAGAATGCTATCACAATAGTCCCTTATCACTATACGTTTACAGTATTCGCAGACACTCTTATTCAGCTTATTCAGCAACTTTCAATTTGATAATTTCCTATACAGGTAGGTGAAGGTAGTGTTAGGGGTCCTGCCCAAGGAACCTTATTGGTATAATGTAGGGTTCAAGTATATTTATACACACTACATGTAGAAGCTGAATGAACTAAAGTGTTCAGCATCAGAGCGGCCTAAACCCAATGGGAAAGGGCATGATCCAGAACGTCTACACAAGAAACTACTGGCAAACTGGAAGGCCCAAACTGCACAAAGTTCTTGCTCTCGTTGGAGGCGGTCGCATTTTTCTTCTCTCCTTCTCCTTCCCTTATCATCCCTGCTTGGCCTCTCCTGTCTCGTCTGGCATTGCTATTTCCTAGAGACTCTCTTCACGCTGCTCTTCAACCAAAAGAAATGGATTTGATTAAATGGTCTCCTAATGCCATTGACACCATCTTCTCAACGAGAAGCCTGGGTTCGGGGGAACCTGTCTGTCCTGACGGAACGTTTGCGGCTGGCTACACGGAGGACGCGTGGGGGAGATGGCGGCCCGTGTGTCTAGCGACTCTTTCCGTGGAGGACATCGAAGACGTCTACCTTTTTGGAACAACGATCGCAGGGTTTTTGCTGATTGGATTAGGCATTGCCCTGGTGACAGCTGTCAAGGGCCCCCAAAAGCTGCCCGACATGATTGACGCGG
>JAVGWN010002131.1:0-11456 GCA_034552555.1 Semaprochilodus insignis
GTGGAATTAGACCTTTTTCGTTGCGTTTAGTGCAGTTCATATTGTGAGATATTGTGTGCAAATTATTGAACTCAAGGCTTTTTAAGGTCATTTTGAAGTGTGCCACTACTTTAGCGAAGTATGCCACTTCTTGTTAATAATATATACAAGTAGAGCATAAAATTACAAGCAAGTTGGACAAGCTAGCAAATGCTTCATGTTGGTTAGACATTTATGAACTAGAAATGCAGAAGTCACATATGCTGTTAACATCTCATAAAGGAGCATTATTGTAGTAGGTAAAAATAAAACTAGGGCTTCTTGTGGAACATTTTAGCATTAAACATTGTTTTTGCAAATTTTGAATTCTATACAGATGTCACTGCCAGTCAAAATAAAAAAAAAAATTAAAAAAATTGAGATTGTACCATACAAAAAATTGCATTTTGTTCAAACCCAGTAACTGTGTTGAAGGTCAACTGTGAAAGTGGTATCTATCTGCTTAACATGTGAGTCTGTGCACTGCACATTTGAAATCTCAACTTCCCTAACAAACCTGTTTCAAGTTATAAATCACATTAGTGAAGTGCTTGATGAGGTGAATTAGTTGGGACATATCAGTTAACTGAAACATAGCCTGCTGTGTGTCAGCAAGGAGAAGGACTAAAGATGAACATCAGCTCATGTGTGGGTGTGTAGACTATACAGGTGTAGCCAGTCTATTAGATGGTTTGCATCCTCCTTCATTGGTCATGTGTAGTTCAGTTAGCAAAAACTAGTGGCAATGTTTCATGTTTTAATGAGTGTCATGTTTTATGTTGCAGGAAGTGTTTAGGCAGGATTGCATTACAAGACTTCGGACAAGGCTCGAGCATGCTCTTTCAAGTAACACTCCTGATTTTGACTACATGCTCTATGTTGTCAGTCAAGAAAGAGTCTTCATAAGTGCAGCTGGTTCTAACTTCTTACCAGAAGTTGTGAAGGAGGCACTGGATGGGCTTTACTCAAATCTTTCTACTCTGCTCACATCAGCAGGCTCTCCCTCTTCTGTTTTTTGGGACATGGGACCCCATGGACGTTCAAGACTTAATATTACAACTGAACACTTGAATGAACTTTTTGAGATTGGACTATCAGTTTTGTATGTTTCCAACATTCTTGGTGTCTCAAAAAGCACAATTCACTGTAGAATGTGTGAGTATGGTATATCTGTGTCAGATATGTACTCTGCTCTTTCTGATGCTGATCTTGACACCGTAGTGAGCAACATCAAGTCAAGGTTTCCACATGCAGGCTACCGAACAGTCAAGGGATGTCTTCAGGCTGAGGGCCACCGCGTGCAGTGGGCGAGAGTAAAGGCCTCAATGCATCGCGTTGACACTGCTGGCATTTTGTCAAGGTTGTCAAGTATGGGTTGTGGTGTTCGCCGCAAGTACTCTGTTCCTGGGCCGTTGTGCATGCAGCACATTGACACCAATCACAAGCTCATCAGGTAGGTAGTTGATCCTTTTTTTTTTATGCACATTGTGCATGTATACTACTTGTTCTGTGCTTAAACAGTTATCAATTATTGTTGCTTTAGCTACATTTGTGCTTGTATTTTAGAATCAAACCACTCATACCATTGTTTCCTTTTTTGGTATTGAGATGTACTCATGAATAAATGGTTTAGGAATAATATACAGTAGGAATTTTTATTTAGATATTAGTCATTCAGATGTGGGTTTGTTGTGAAATTATGGTTCACTGTGGAGAAACTTACTGATTTGTTTCCAGTGGTGGTGAATGGAACCAGCGGTCATCTACAACACAAATATATCCATTTCCATATTCAAACCTGCCAGTAAAGATGTTTTCTGAATGTGTATGTATACAGTTGATGGAGGAAAACTACATGAACAAATGAAGGTACCAAACCAGAATCATGCTGGCATGTCAAAACAGTCCTTGTTAAATTGATGTTACCATTTTATGTTTTTGCTTTCTATGTAGTTCTTAGAGTCTTCAAACTCCTTCTGGTTCCCGTCACCATTACTGTGAATAATTCTGACTGTCAGTGTTTCTAGAACAGGACATTTTACATCAGTGTTACAATATTAGTAAAGTAGAAAACATTGGAATACACCTTTTTAACTCAATACAGGTTTTTTGGGGTTTTTTTTTGCTAAGTACAACAGCATATCCAATTCTTTTATTTGACGATTTTGTGGTATTGCAGTGAACCACATTGTCAGTTTAGGAGCTCTGTATTATCTTAATTTTCACAAGCTAAAATGAATGGCATTTTGATATAAAACCAATGAATTATTCAGCAACGACATGTTGTCTGGGCTTAGTATGCACTTTCTATTTATCTTTACAGATACAATATTGTAATATTTGGTGGTATTGATGGCTTCTCAAGGAAGGTAAGCTCTGAATTTGACTTATAAATTCTTGTTGCTGTGAGATTGAAGTATTTACAGTGCATGGGGTATCACTATCACATCTGAAATCAAGGGTATTAAAGAAAGTTTATAGTGCTTGTGTTGTAGTAACTGTCTCTACTGTCCAGAGAAGACTTTATAGTAGATTGTGGGGAGCATTGCTGTGAGGATTTGATTGCATTCAGTGACATGTGTTAGCAAGGTCAGGATCTTAGACGGTTAATGTCCCATGTCATCCTCAGTTCATCCCATCCAAAATACTGGATGGAGCACCATCATTCCAGAGAACACAGTTCCACTGCTCCACAGTTCAATGCTGGGGGGCTTTATACCCTTCTAGCCCACGCCTGGCATTTGGCATGGTGCCAATAGGTTAGTTGGTTAGTTGGTTGACCGTATTTCTTTACAGGAACTGGTCAAGCAATGAGTGTGCATTTGCACATCTGTGTCCGCATTGGATGCGACTTAAAGTAGCTGAATGCATTTGTTTCATTTTTATGTGTGAATATGTAATAGTAATTTCAGCTATATTATAAAACTGAGAAGGAAGCTTCTGCTTTACTTTTAAGAAAGAAAATGTTGGTGCTGGGTTACAGCACCAACATTTTCTTTCTTAAAAGTAAAGCAGAAGCATGGAAAAAATGTACAAATGCATAATGTTTAAACCACTAATCTTTAGTAGGGAGGGCTGGTCAATACTGTTTCAGTATCATTGGAATGTGGGCACGTGCAATAGTAACACTGCAGAATGTGCAGTGTCATTTAAGGCAAACTTAGTTTTTGCTGCTTGATGCAGAAGGAAAATTAGCACTTTTCTCATTTTCCATGACAAATCTGCTAGAGGCAGATTTTGTCCAACATTGTGCAGCTCTAATCTCCAATGCAGTAACATTCATGACTTCAAGTTTCATTAAAACTTTGAAAACTTTTTTAGAAAATTGATTGGGGTTAAAAAATGAGACTGCAGACACATGAAAATACAAAAATGTACTTGATCCTTTTGGTTTAAAAAGCACTTTATTTAGAGTGTCTCAAGACTGCATTTGAGTGTCATTGATCATAGCAGAATGTTTGAGTACTGAATTTAATTTTGTTGTGCAGATTATGTATCTCAATGCTGCTTCAAACAACAGGGCTTCTACAGCATATGCATTCTTCTTAGATGGTGTGCGGAAGTTCGGATGGCCTTACAAGTCAGTAAAACTGTCATTTTAATGAACATTTTTGTAGCTCAGAATGATTTTAATCTGGAAAATGTTAAGTCAGTGCCATCAGTAAATACTCAATTCTCCCCTCCAGAGTGAGAGCAGATCAGGGCGTGGAGAATGTGGACATTGCTCAGGCAATGTTGGTTGTCAAAGCTGGGTGTCAAAGCTTTATATCTGGCAAAAGTGTCCACAATCAGAGGTATGAACTTATCACATGACACCAGGTCATGTTATTGCCTGTTAGAGATTAAATCACTGCTATTATAAACTAACTTGTGATTGTGACCTGGAGAGCTGAGCTCTCAACCAGCAGCCCCTACACAACCTGCCTCCCCCTCCTAAACACACCTGGATGGGTTTGTTACAATAATGTGAAGAAACTAAAGACTTTCTGAGGTAAAACTGCATTTCAAAATATCAAAAACTGCAGTAATGACAGATTTGTCTATATATTCTTTTTGCACAATGAAATTATTTTCTATACATATTTAAGTGTGTATTAGTAGTAAAACAAGTCACCGTTATCCTGAAAAGACAGTCTTGCAATTTCAAATAAGTTTTATTAAACAGTCAATTAATTAGTCTTTTTGTTGACATTTTTAAATATTGTGATTTTATCATTTCTTCTCCATACTGACCACTATTGGGAGAGAAAAGGAATTGATAATCAGTCATTTTAATACTTAAAAAAAAAAAAAAAGTTTCCATTCTGCATCTTTCATGCACACCAATTCCTTTATATATTCATTTTGTGGTACAAAGCAAACTCCATAGTACTTAAAGCCTTAATTGTATGCATGAGGAAATTCAAGTGTTTTTTTTTTTTTTGTGCTCTTGAATGTAAAATGAGCCATAAACCCAGAAAGTATGTTGTGCAAAATAAATATTCTCTCCATTTAAGCACCCATGTGTGTGTAATGTGACTGAGCAACTCAAGCAGCTTGTACCCAACAATGTCATTGAATAAAACAAACGTCATTAATCAGAATCAAGGTTTGATTTGAGGTCATATCACCTAGCTGGAAATAATGTCATTAAATTATAATTATAAAGAAAATCAAACCTGTTTCTGTAGTGTTATGCTGAATTACATGGTTTATAATGTACTGGTCATTAGTAAAGTTAATCAGTTATCTTCTTTTCTGCAGAATAGAACGCCTGTGGCGTGATGTGTGGTTAGCCGTCACGCAGCTGTACTATGGTGTTCTTCACAATCTGGAAGATGATGGCCTTCTTGACATCACCGACAGCTTGCACCTCTACTGTGTTCGCTACACGTTTCTGCCACGACTGAAAGATGATCTGGCCAGGTTTACACGCGGCTGGGATAACCATCCAATCCGAACTGAACAAAACATGACACCAAATCAGCTGTGGCACCTCGGCCTCATGCAGAATCCAGTCAGAGAACCAGAAGTGTCAGAGGTGATAGAAAAAACAATTGTTTGAGTGCTTTCGTGATCTATTAATGTATGCAAATAACACATTACCTGGCTGTGCATGTTTAGGGAATTCAGATTGATGCCATTGACTGGGAAGATTCCGGATTGACTGTACAAGAACCAAATCAAGGCATCGTTCTGCCAGACCTGGACTGTCCACTGGACCCTGAGAGCCTTGAGCTGCTCAGATTAGCTATACAACCAACTGCCTCATCGGATAGCTTTGGCCATGATATCTATCTGATGTGTGTACATCATGCTTCATATCTGTTGGAGACCCGTTAGGGTGTGTGTCCTAAATAGTATTTTTAGGTCATAGAAGCAAATGCGCGTGTACCCTGTCTGTCATAGTTTGAGTTCTCCCTATGGACTACAATTGCCTGGTACAGGGTTTATTACTGTTTCTGATGAATGGGAATTTAAGAATCTCATTTTAATTTCTCTGTTAAAGTTCATGTTTCATATTGTCCACAGTGAAGTAAAATAAATGAGTACTTTTCTGTTCTTTGTACTTGGCATCTTGGTGTAGCGGATGGATAGATTTCAATGTAAATTTACAATTAAGAATCACAGAATTGCACCAAAATAGATGTGCAGTTTTATAAATAATTCATAGAGCTACAATTTCTTCTGCTTTAGCAGGCATAATACATTCTTTTTACCATTACATGCAATGGCAATATACTTAGAGGGTAGGAGGATATGGAACATTGACACTGGTAAGAGATGTTCATTCAGGTTTATTAGAAAACTCATACTACATTAAATGACATTTTACTGCTTTAGTGTATAGCCTGAACATATAACTTGAAACCCACTGACAACAGTAGATTAGCTAAAAATTGCCATCTGAAACATGGGCTAATTCATTTAACATTAAAACTGAACTTGCAATTTTGCAAATTGACCTCACAGTAAAGAAATTCTGCTCTTTTAATAATAATAATAATAATAATAATAATAATGTCTTGAACTAGGAGGAGGAGCTAAAACTGTCAAGGGAAAAATTAACTAACTTGTGAAAAACTTGGATTTACAAATCTTTTAAAATTTCTGACAGTAAAAGGCACTCCAAACTATGAGAAGCAAAACTTCATGCCCTCTGAAAGTGAACCTCTGAAAAATATTAAATTTACTTGCAAAATACAGAACGGTACTTTACACTTCAGGTCCTTCCAACAAAAAATAAAAAATAAAATATAATGGAACTACTAGGAAACACTAAACTACTATCTAAATGAGCCCAAACCCTGTGTGATGTGTATCAATGCACGACAGCAAATCACTTCTAAAAGATACAAAATCTTCATAATGGCCAGGGATCCTGAGCACCTCAAAGCAGGTAGATGCTGTTGGAAGGCTACCTTTAACAATTTCAAAAGTGAGCTCTTTAGGTATAACCTCCCACCCTGTCCAGAACTTTAGCAGGCTTTTGACCTCATCAGGTGATGCTGGGAATGGAAAAAACATTTAAATTACCTTAAGGTATAATCCTGTAACAATTTTAAAATAAGATCAAATATCTAACAGAAGTAGTAGGTTCCGGTTCCCGTTCCCGTCCCCCCCGTGATTACCAGTTTCAATGAATTGTCTGAGGAATCCAGAAATGCGGAACTTGGTAGCTAGTGGGTATTCAGAATCAGAATCATCTTCCTCTTGTTCAGGCCAGCAAACTGCCTGAAGAATTAACTACACAAAACCAAAGCAAATACACAAGAATGAATAAATAACCATTATATTTTTTGTCAATTCCTGACTGGGATTCACATACTTTAAAAAACATTTGCAAGTAAAACTAAGCAATTAAATGTAAGTTTCTAGAATATACACGAATCTTATTTCATAGGGAAGATTATTAAATAATGGCATGACTACAAAAGATAAACATCACAGCAAACCGTTCCCCCCCCCCCCCCCCATTTATTTTATATGATGAGGAGAAAGTTTTGGACCAACCTCTGGGGTACATACAAATGATTCTCTTGGGAAAAGCAGAGGCACTGTGTCTGGGCGCTGAGACAAAACTGTCCACATCGGGGTTTCCTTGAGGCCACGTCTCATTTGTTTGATCTGCCGTGAGATCCGTCCAATTACCTGTTATCAAAATTATACAGGGCATTTTATATAAAATGTCAATAATATGCAACACCAAGTCCTACATTCATCCACACAAGTGAAAATCTTACAGCATAGATGAGCATCTTTTCAAAAAGCCATCTTCTGTTGCTCTCAGTTACAGCAGGGAGGTCCCAGGCATATGCCAAGTTGTGCACTCTGTTCTTTTCTTGCTCTGAAAGTTCAGACTTCAAGCTTCAACACAAAAAGGTATGGCTTGTTGACTGACACTGAAGGTTATGTGAAGAAATGTACACAACGAAATTAAAATACAGATACTGAATTTTATATGGGTAAACTTACAAGTTTGATTGCATCACGGATATCCAAGTCTGGACAGTCATTTAACTGTACAGTTGCTGTGTCAGGATTTCCTCCCAGAAGCACAAAACCTGGGCTTAAACCAGACAGACATGGCCCTCAATTTATAAAAAAAAGTGTCCCAAAATTCTCCCAGCCACAACAAACAGATCACTGTCAAAAAGAAAGGGGGAGGATGATAGCACCAAATGATCTGCTTCTCCCTCAAAAAGTCTGGTGACACCAGTGTTTGCTGGAAAATAAGAATTTACATCCAGTTGTGCACGGTAACAGAATATTAACTGTACAGTGTCATTTTGGTGAACATGCAACTATGTAAATTTAATTTCTAAAAGCAGTGTACAAACAGGTTTCTTATTCACTACTACAAAATATGGATGTATTACCTAGGTTTACAGAAAATCCAGACTTCAGTCTGTCAATGCAGGTTGAGAAAAAGAACCGTGTAACACCTTCCCCAACAGCACAATCCCATGTGAAAATTGTTTAATGTATTAACAAAACATGTAGTTCTTAACAACTAATTTGTAATGCAAACGTACTGTACCTTCCAGTTTGCAGTTCAAAGGTCGAGCCCATTCCTGAGTCTTCTTGTAGAATGAGATCAGAGCCATATCTCGGTCTGCCGGGGTGCTTCTCATGTCCATGTGCACATTCAAAGGTGCTTGTGCAGCATGATAACCAAGTTGTCTCTTTTGAAACTGAGACATGGCCTTGTTGGGGTTTTGGATTGATTGGCACTCTGTATTGAAAAATAGTAGGAAACCCATGAGAACCTGAAACACCCCATAATAACCAGTATGACATTCACAAGGCTTATAAACGCAAGATTACTTTTCATATATAAAAGCATAAGGAACCAACCATCCAAAGGTTTTGCACTACAGCCTGGCAATGTTTCATCTGCAACTTCTGAATGACTTTCTGCTGCACTACATTAGAAAAAAGGAGAAAAAAAAGAAAAGCAAGAAAATCATTGTCGCCGTCAGATCAAAGCCTCGTATTTACAACAAGGTAACTTTACAAGAAAGTTTTACTTTTATTAGAAAGTCAGTGTACAAATTCTAAATTCCATATAGTTTTCAACTATTCTAATTCCTCCCCAATTTACACTCATAACATTTTAAACAATTTACGGAGCAGTACACGATTTCCAATAACAAAAAAGAACAAGAATGGATATGAGGTTTTGATTCAACAAATCCATTAGTACCTTTCACCACATGAACTTGCATGAATTTCAATGGCATCAGAAGGGAAATTCTTGAGGCATATTGGACAGGCATGATGAATAGGTGCTGAGAAAACAAAGACATTGCTAACCAAGATTTCAGTACTAGCATTTATTTCCAGTTACATTAGTAGTACACATATAATTACTACCATGACAAGAAAGCACTAGCATTTATTTTCCATTATACTAGCAATGCAAATATAATTTCCTGTGCTTTACAAAAAATACTTACATTCGCCCCTTTTTGCTCATTAACATCACTGTCTATATTGTCAGACTCTTCCACAGTGTCCTCCACAACTGTGATGTCACATAATGTGTTCAGCCAGGAGCTGGAGGGGGTACAATGTTTTGCACTTTTGGCACACAGCTTTTGGCATGTTGCTGAATGTTTCAGATGTAGGAGGCAATAGGCTAGTGTCCAGCTCCTCTTGAAGTGGAGCTATATAAATTGACCCTTTACTAGCTGCTTTCAGAATTTTGCCAGTATATCCACAATCTTCTGGTGCTACAAGAGAGAGCTTCCTTCTTCCCCATCCTCCTAAAGTAAAATTAAGAACGGACAAAAAAAACCAAAACATTTGTTTAGCCACACTTTAAAGGCAGTTCTCCAATTGTTTTTTATAGAACCATGCACTACTAAATATTTTCCATGATTACAGGGTTCTTTTCATTTTGAAAGGGTTCTTTAGATTAATGGAGATGTTGTATATGGATCAATAATGAACCTTTTTGAAAAGAGTTCAGTTACAATGCCAAGCTTGTAACAACAGATTTTGATATGAAATCTTTATGAAAGTTACAATTTACAACATTCTCCATCAATCTGTAGAACCATCTGATCATGCAAAAGCTAATTTAAAGTGTTCATGCTACTATAAATAACTACTAGAGAATCCTCTTTAAGTGTGTATGTAAAGAAATGTGTCCACATAAAACAAAATACTTTGTCAATACCTGATGCTTTGTAAAGAAGCCAACCCCCTGTTACTGCCTTCAGCTTTGGATAGAGCACGTTGAGTTGTTCACTTACCTGTTTAAAACAAACAAAAAAAAAAAAAACAAATTACCAGTGCATACATGTATTGACTTAAAGTTTGGGTTTGTTTCAGAGCAATGCTACAATAAATGTATCATTACCCTCCACATTGACTAAATGAGAGATTAATCTCTCTTTTTCTGTTGTGCATTAACTGGGGTAAATCACCCACGCAAATATTACAGACTGATGGCTGAAGGGTTCTTCAGTTTATCACATGTACCTACCTCCTCATGTGTTGCGTCTTCTTCAAGACTAGCAGTCCTTCGCCCTAAACCAGCCTGTAAATGCACCAACTGCTCTGAATCTTTTGGGGACTTCTCATACAGACTTGGCAAGAGATAGAACGTGACACTCATTGTCTTCATTTTTTACATGGAACTCCCTCCTGTAAACTTCCTCCTATAAAACGTCGCTTAGCTTTCCCTTTGGAATAAAGTCCGGGAAATGCCCTGGGGAAATAATAATAATAATAATAATAATAACAAACAAATAAATAAATTACACTTTAGTTTGTACAATTTTTAAAGTTGTTATTCATACAAACACAATTTATTTAAACCTTGTCATTTCTGTCTGAATTGTAGGTCTAGGAACCTGCTGGCCTGGCCTTTGACCTCCCTGTTGCCTGCAATGGGGTAATCATACTAACAGTTACTCAGTTATCAGAAGATAAACATGCCATAACACTTCAAATTACATGTATAAAGCCTAAACACTGAACCTGCTATTATTCTCCCTGGAGCTTTGTTCAGCATTGACTGTGTTCCCATGTCTCTCACATGATGCAAGTAGAGATACTAGGTGTCTTGCAGAGCGAAAAACTTCAGCATGACTATCCTGTCAAGAAGGGGGAAAGGGAGAAGAAAGGGGGAGAAAAAAAAAAAAAAAAAAAAGTACCATTTAGAGCATACTAAATTTTTATATTTAGCTATATGCAAGTGTGTGCAAGTATGTGACATGAATTTTGATTTGATTAATTTGAATATACTTTATATTTTAATATGAACATTTGACGGTAACAAATCTGATAAGTACCAAACCACAACAGATTTGAATGAACTACAGCTGGTTTTAACAAATTAGAGGTACATGATGCACTAAACACATATCACTTCAAATTGTAAATTAATATTTATGACCAAACCGAATTTCAAAACCACAAACAACGGGCAACCCATGTCCTTTAATTAAAAGGATCATAGTTGAACCCTCATTAACATAATATTGCAAACTGAAACCTTATATCACATCAGGCTATTACTGTGTGAACATACATTAAATGTTTCTGTACTATGTCAAATGTGGGGAATCTGTAGTAGCCTGTTTATATCATTTGAAGGCAGGAGTTTGCAGTAAAATGTATCATTTTAATTTAAAACTGTCAATTTGGTTCCTCTCTTGCTGGACAGGTTTGCTTTTGGCTCAACAGGTTAAAGAAGAAATCCTGCTTCATGGATTAATCCCTGATGGCATAGTATATGGAAGCTGTCTTATTCTGAGGGGATGTATTTGTCAATAAAGCTGGTGGTAGACACTGTATGTGTATGCACTGCATGCATATGCATTATACATACATATACATACATACATACATATATATATATATATACACACACACACACACACACACACACACCAAAATTGCACTAAACGCAACGAAAAAGGTCTAATTCCACGCTGCAACATGCA
>JAVGWN010002132.1:0-11454 GCA_034552555.1 Semaprochilodus insignis
TCTCTTCTCTTCTCTTCTCTTCTCTTCTCTTCCCTTCTCTTCTCTTCCCTTCTCCTTTTCTCTTCTTTTCTATTCTCTTCACTCTTAATATTCTCTTCTCTTCTCTTCTCTTCTCTTCTCTTCTCTTCTCTTCTCTTCTCTTCTCTTCTCCTCTTCTCCTGTGGGTCACTTTTACCCCATCTCCACTCTAGCCGCCTCCTAACCTTGAGCTTGTGTATCTCTATGGCGTAGAGGCCCTGCATCCAGTAATGAGCAATGAGCTGAAGCTACAGAAGCAACGAAAAGCGATTCATCCTCCGCTCCTCTCTTCCTGCCCTGTTGTTTTGTTTTCTCCGCCAGGGTCTTTGATGCCATATCCTCTTACATTTTGCTCTCCCCCTCCTCCCCAGCAGCCATGTTTTCAAAGAAACATCCAGCAGAAAACACCCTCTGCATTTGAAATGTAGATCACTCCAGCTCCCGCCATTCTGCATACAGCACATGCCCTCTTCCATTCCCTCTCTTCCAGGAGTAGGCTTTTTCCCCACGATTCATCTGATCCATTCGAATGGCTTCCCCCATCCAGGCCTTTGTGTTTTGGGTGCCATGTATAATCTGTGGCTAAAGCCATGCAGAAGAGGCTTCATCCTCCATTTGCTCCCCATCAGGGTGATGTCACAGCAATTCAGGATGTATGCAAAGTGTGTTTTCCATGATGCGGAGACAGAAGATGATAGATATGCTCATAATGTGTGATGACTGTTTGTGAAATCCGGAGTAGGGCGCATGCCGGGTGTACTAAGGAATAAACATTAGCCGCTAAATGTGTTATAATCTGTTATAGAGGAACTTTATATGCGTACATATCCAATGCACCTCTGATTCCACTGTTCATTCATATAGTCACTGCCCAATGAAAAACATGTATCATAACATTGATTTTTACTTTTATCCATCGTTTGGACACAGCAGCAGCAGTGCAAACCTGGAAAATTGAAAATTGGACCAACAGAAATGGACCCAAATTGGTTGGAAAGACATCTGGTTCCATTGACTTACATTGAAGTTAAATTGGGTTTTTGCCCTCGCCTGTAAAGTTGGCATTTTGGAGATACTTGTTTTTCTTTGGACAGTGACGATATGCGGAATTTCTTTCCCTTTTTTGAAGTTATTGAAGTCACACTTTACTAAAGTGCATAAGCCTTTTATGAGAAACAACATAAATCTATATAAACATCTATAAAGGCTTATTTTAAGAAGCACCACTTGCCTTAACACTGTTAAAATGGACAAAAGCAGCATTTATGACAGCTGACACTTATTTTTCACTTTGTCAAATGACGTTTTATATGTTTATGTCTTAAAAAGGAGGATAACTTGAAAGGAAATGCATAGAAGTACTTGAATGATCAATACCAATATAAACAGATTGAATGACTAAAACATTGTCCCTGTCACGGTTCAACAAAACTTTGGATCTGTCAGAACTGCAGAAACATATTGTTCTTTTAATGTAAGTCAAGGTAACCAGACAACTTATATCCCCCCCAAGTAATTTTGGGGCATTTTTAGGCCATTTTTGCGCCATTTTTGGGCCATTCGGGCCATTCGGGCCATCCATTCATCATGAACTTTACATTGTAAAGAAAAAAGTCGTGTTAACTTTAAGTTAGGTGTTCAGACGGCCTTAAAATTTTGAGTTAATTGAATTATAAATAGTGAGCTAACAGAACAAGAATCTGTGTTTTATGTCCAAAAAGCTATTATTTAAAAGTTAAATAACTTAATATAAAATATTAAATTAGCCTGAAATTAAAACCAGCATGTATGTTTGCAGTAAATAATGTAATGTAATAGAAATAACTTTCTATGAATCCTGTACTGACAAAGCTTTCTAAATGTATTAATAAGACATTATATTGTATGCGTAATAGCTTATAATACCTGGCATAGGCCTGTATAAAAATAAAAACAAGTTATTATTTCATGCATAACATTTTATAAAGCATAAGATTGTGGTTATAATCTGAAGTAAACGTGAATGCGCTGAAACATGAATGAATCCTTTTTCCTGTAACTCGAATGAGTTGTTTGAATTTAGTAGAGTCATTTATTTTCATTTAACTGGTCCTAGAACCTTATGAAGTCATATAGTCTGGCTTTATAAAGAGTTATGCATGTAATCTAATATATATGTAATGCTTTCTGAATACTAATAAATAAATTCTATAGGACGTTTTACCACACATTCCTAACTTTCACTGTTACTGTAAACTCTTAAAGTTACTGTAACAAGAATAACATGGTTACTGTGGATCATTTCTACTGTATTAGTCTGCCATGAAAATTTCACACACATGGTGTTTGAAACTTTATGGAGCTTATAAAGTTTTGTTCTGACAGTGGCAATATATAACCACTAAAACACACACATGTTCTGGTTTTGACCTCTCAAAAATTCCTTGGGTTTATTGTTCAGTTATTTATTTTAATAATTATTTGTCTTAAATTATTTAATTATTGATTAGAATTATATATTTCCTTATTTATTTACTAATTATTTATTTATTATTTCCTTTATTTCTTTACTAATAATTTAGTCACTATTATGAAGCCAGTAACTACTGTGAATCATCTTATAACAAACGTGTATCTCCAGTTTTATTAATGTTTACTTTTTTGCATCATGGAACACAGCAGCTCCTGTTTACTCTGTGCCAAAGCTTCACGATGAATGGACCGACAGAAATGGCCCAAAATTGCTTGGAAAGACGTCTGGTTCCATTGACTGTCATTAAAGTTGAACTAGGTTTTTGGCCTGTCCTGTAAAGTCGCCATTTTGGAGATACTGGTTTTCCTTTGGACAGCAATGAAATGGTTTTATGAGGGTGAGTAGTTATGNACTGTTTGCGTGTGTGTGTGAGACGAAGTTTTGTTGTCATTCTAATAATAATAATAATAATAATAATAATAATAATAATAATAATTAAATAAATTAAAATAAAGCAGTTTGTAAGGTTCACTTGAACAGATAATGCAGATATCAATATAAATAAAATGTATTATATAAATATAATTATTTTAGATCAAATGTAAGTATATGGAAATACAAAATTGTATGTATCTACTGTAATGTATTATATTTTTATGTGCTAGTGATGTTTGAATATTTGATTCCAGTAAATCAAAGCTCCATTTTTACAGTCTTGTGTTTGATTGTGTTTCAAATCAAACCCTTGTAGAACCTGCACATGCAGGCACATGGAATCTGGGAATTCCAGACTTCAGACGTCGGGCTCAATCTGGTGGACCAGTGTGTGATAAATGCCCCATTGTTGGTCACTAGTGGATAGCTTTACTGGATTGAGAGTTGATGTAGTGCAGATCTCTCTCTCTCTCTCTCTCTCCCTCTCCCTCTCCCTCCTGCTCCCTGTCTGTAATGATTCACACCTGTCCGAGCTTCGGAGAGAGGATTCTGCCTCAGGTACCTGTCTTACTGGTCTGCTGTCCTCGAAAGACTCTCAGGTATTTCCCAAGTGTGCGTATGTGTGTACATATTTCACCCCCCTCCCTCCTCCGCTCACCGCTCCACCTGACTCTGGGTGCTTGGGGGCCCTGCTGTTATTTACCAGTGATCTGCTCCCCTAATCCTCTGCTCTGTGGCTGAAGGGTGTATTTCACTGTGGCATGCCTGATGTCTACGGGCGCGCTCACCTTTCACTTCCCATGAACATCTGTGACCCAGAGAAACGTGGTTCCACCCTGCTAACGCAAACAGAGCGCCGAGATCAAAGGCAGGCTGAGCTCACCTGTGCTCCAGGAGAGAAAGCTTCTTAAATCGTCACATGACCCGTAAACAGGAACAAATCAACATGTCTGCTCCCGGCTGCCTTCAGTCACTCGCAGCTTTTTTTGGGTGTCCGTCACGATGGCAGTGTTGCGGGAGGAAAAGGGGGATTGAAGCTAAACATGCGAATGAGAAAGTGTTGTTTTAGCTTAAACTTTTTTTTAAAATTCAATTTAATTGAAAAAAAAAGAATTATTTAATTAATGAATTACTTAAATATTTAACACTGATTTCACTGACCAAGTGGCCAAAAATTATGAAAATATAGCAGTTTACAACATGACATATATTATGGTACATGCTGTATCCACAGTGGGCCCCCAAAAGTATTTGGACACTTTAACAATTTGGTCAATTTTAAATTTAATTTTAAAGGACATTTGTAGCTAATAATAATGTATTCCACACCATAAATTAATGGCTAATACTGGAATCCTGGAGAAGAATTCCAACCAGACTTTCCTAAGGGTTATGGAAAAAACTGTATTCTTTTATTTATATACACTACCAGCCAAAAGTTTAGGTACACCCCTCTAAAGTGATGTAGTTGGTGATCTTAAAGACTCTACAGTCGTATACTTAACAGCTCCAACTGATGAGAATCCAACTGATATGAACCAGTACATATCCTGATATACCACATATACTCTTGATGTACCACAGTATGATATTTCTCCATATCTCCACCTCTAATATATATTTAGTGGTGTAAAAACTAAATGGTTTTAAGGTGGACTGTATAATTCCATGAGTGCTATTTTATACTTCTACAGTGAAGCATTAAGATAAACATAAGGAGAACCTGCTATGAGGAGCCGTGTCTGAATTGTGTATATATAGTAAATAGCTTCTAGGCCTCATTTATGCTCAACATGAAAAAATAAGCGTTCAGAGACGGACTGAGCCTTCTGTTTTCATGTGGTCTGTATTTGTATGAGTGCTCTGAAAGCTTACGGATGGCAAGGACGAAACGGAACAGTACCACTGGAAATCGTGGGGGTGGTGCAGCCAATAGCTCAAGCAAGACATAACAGCAGTTTCTCTCATTGGTAATTCAAGTAAACAGAAGTCTCAATCCACATATCACAATGTGTTTAATGGACACCGTCCACCGTCCACAACGGCCTCTTTCATCTCTTCCACAGTAGGTCAGTTATCCATCACTGACGCTATGTTTGTTGTCACCAGAAACCTTGGTGCAGTCAAGGACTGGATGTTAGGGAGCCAGCCTTGTGACCGCCGGTTCGATATCATGAACCGATAGGACACAACCGAAGTGTCCTTGAGCAAGGCACCTAGTGCCATGGATAGGGCTGTCCACTGCTCCGTGCAAGTGTGCTCACTGCCCCCTAGAGGGTGTGTATGTGGGTGGTTCATTGCAGGGACGGATTAAATGCAGTAGACAAATGCCTCTGTGTGCAAATGGTTCCAAATTCTTATTCTAATTCTCTAGACTGCCCTCTAGTGGATGTAGGGCTTAACATCCATGCCAACACTATTCATATCCATTGTTGTATGTAAAGCGAGTATAAATGAGCCTTAACCACAAACCCAGCCCTAATCCTAATCTCAGTAACCAAAAATAAATGTGTTCTCAGTTTCAGTGATTAAACAGAGATTTAAACGGAACCAGATTGCTGATCCTGTTATGGAAGGTTACTACAATGCCAAATGTCTTTAACAGCAGCAAAAATCATACTAATCATTTTGCTACTTGTTTCTAATGTTGTGCATTTGCTCCTCAAAATTCTTGAAATCTACTAAACAGGAAAATGAAATTAAAAATGAGTAATTACTCATTAATAACACATTTATAAGCATTTCTGCCACACTTATAGTCTATGGGGTTAAATGTGTTAGAGAAGAAAAACAAAAATTAGCATTTATTTTAATCTGACCTCATATAAAATGAAGTGTTCTATCCAAAGCTGGCAGCTTGAGTGCTTCAGATCATTATTGTTCAAGGTGTTTCTTTGTAGACGTCTACAGGTCAACATCTAAAATTCCTTTTTTTACAAATGACCTTCAATCAGTGAACACATTCTCACTGATACCAAAAAAACACACTACCAGTCAAAAGTTTACACCTGGCTCCTCATAGCAGGTTCTCCTCATAGCAGGTTCTCCTTCTGTTTATCTTAAAGCTTTACTGTAGAATAAAAGTGAAGACATCAAACTATAAAATATACAGTCCACCTTAAAACCCTCCAGAATGGAGCTTTACAGGAGGATGAACCAGCTTTCTTAACCTGCAGTGGAGCTGATAGAACAAGGTTTATTTCTAAGCAGGTTTGGAGCAATTCTATTGGTCGGTCCACCATGAATATTCACTAGACTGAAAGGAGAACTAGAGCTTTTACACTGTGCAGAAAAAGAGATCAAAGTTTTTACACCACTAAATATATATTAGAGGTGGAGATATGGAGAAATATCATACTGTGGTACATCAAGAGGATATGTGGTATATCAGGGTATGTACTGGTTCAGACTCTCATCAGTTGGAGCTGTTCAGTGTACGACTGTAGAGTGTAAGATCACCAACACCATCTAGTTAGATGGGGGTGTCTAAACCTTTGAGTAGTACTGTATATATCTACAGTGGGGTATATAGTTTTTATTACTATAATTAATTTATTAGATTTAATAAACTGTAGCAGACAAAACAGAGCTTTTAGTGCCATATATATATATATATGAGATCACCAGACAAAGAATGAGTCCCCTGTGACTGAAAGGTACCTAATAGTGTGTAACACCTCCACAAGCACCAATAACAGCTGTGACTGCATTTGGCATGTACTGGACAAGTTTCTGGATGTAGGCCACATCAATGTTCAGACACTCTTACATCAAAGAATTGGTCAGTTGGTCCAGATTTTGAGGTAGTTCCCACAGATTTCCAGGAGGATTCAAATCTGGGGATTTTGCGAGCCAGTCCAGATGTGTGAACGCTCCTGAATGTTCATTATGCCCATCAGTCAAATTCGCAGCCATGTGAATGCGGGAACTCTTATCTTGGAATACAGGGATAGGAGTGTTGTGTTCCTTGGTAACATGATGAGCTATAGGGGAAACCTGGTGGTCCAGGAGCTCAGTATAGGCACGGTGGTTCACATTTACTGTCACCTTAACCAAAGAACCCATTTCCACATAATTAGAACACCCCTAGACCATCATGGAGGGGACTCATATACTACTACTACTACTACTACTAATACTAATAATAATAACAATAATACAAATAATAATAATAATAATATTAATACACTTCAGTCATTTTTATTCCATTTTTTACAAACTGCCCTGCATGAAATCCAGTTAAGCAGTCCTTAATTAAGCAATTATGCTCACTTCAGACAGAAATATGCATGTTATCAGTGTATCAGTGTATATCCATAATGTGTATATTGTAATGACGCTATCCACAATATGCTAAGAGAATCATATTGTAACCTAAATTAACAATAACAATACAGCATCACCATATTACCCACCCCTTATATGGACACGCGCATAACCTCATATGCCGACATCATTGTATGGTACGCTGGCTTGAGTGTGTAAGCCATACTGTTGTAGCAGAGGCCTCAACCCAAACAGCTCAGAGCTTCTCACAGTCACTTTCGTCTGCCCCCGAACTGGTCTCGATCATCTGAGCGGGAAGGAAAGAGGTATAGACAGCCAGAGTGAGAGTGAAAGAGGCATGTGGCAGAGCGGAGAGGTGTGCGAGGTTGAAGGCCGTGCCTCTGTCTTCGCGGGAGCCCGTTTAAGCAGTGCTTTGAAAGTGAAGCCAGACGGAATCAGCGATCATCTCTCTGATGAGAGGAGCCACGGGGGAGCGCAGAGTTCACCCTAAGAGAAAAGAAGAAAAGGGCACCACCGCACATTTTCCATCAGCACTCAGCGTTCAGGAGAGATCCGCTATTAGACCATCATCTCTTTTTGTTTTCAGGGTCTTGATTTGTTGACACTGTCACATTTTCTTTTTTCACTCCCATAATTACCGTCTTTATTTCTCTCCACCCCTCTTTCACACACTGCGCGCAGGTAGGCAAATTGAAACAGGCCCTTGCCTAGATAAAAGGGAGAGAGAGAGGAAGAGAGAGAAAGAGAGAGAGAGAAAGAGGAAAGCCCATAATGCCCATTAGGTGGATTTCACGCACGCCTCTGATCTGACTAACTGACAGCAGTGTGTGGGAGATAGTGTGCGTGAGTGTGGTGGGATCCTTTGTGTATGTGTGTGTATTAGCGTCTACGCATGCGTGCATGTGTGCTCGTCTCTCATCACGCTGTGTGTGTGTGTGTGTGTGTGTGTGTGTGTGTGTGTTAGGGCTGAGGGGATCAACTCCGAATGAAAGTTGCTTCCGGTTCTGATGTTTCCGTCTACGAATGAATCCTCACATCAACATATTCATACTAATGTATTACTGCGGCGGTTATAAGGCTACATAATCATAATGACTGGTATAGACACTATACCTAAACACTTAATACACTAGGAGTCAGAAAGCTTTGATGTCGATTTGACATAATGTCTATGTCTGGTGACAACACTTTCTATGAAGCCTGTATTCATAAATAGCTATAAATGTAATTATATATATATATGGCTCCAAAGCAGATGATGGCATTTTAAATGTTTATAATGGTTAATATGTATTATAAGTCCTCTAGTGCTTTATAAGTGCTCCATAAGTGCTTTATAACTCATTATCCATTTGAAAGACTTTATAATGAATCATGACACTTGTGTTACAACATATTTTATGAAACATTATGAATATGCTTACAAAGTACTGTTGCCAGGTTACAAGGAGACTTATAATGGCTTATGGACATGCCACACATTCTATGAATACAGTGTCTATAAGAACCTCACATGTGTTATAATGCATTTTAAAGGCATCATA
Source organism: Semaprochilodus insignis (assembly GCA_034552555.1). Classification (NCBI taxonomy): domain Eukaryota; kingdom Metazoa; phylum Chordata; class Actinopteri; order Characiformes; family Prochilodontidae; genus Semaprochilodus; species Semaprochilodus insignis. Next base: position 8,737 of record JAVGWN010002132.1, read on the forward strand.
AACGTCAGCCATAAATAGTGATCAAATGTGTTACACTTCATAGCTATGATTAATATATGCATTATGAATTATTAACATGGGAAAGTCCATGTGCACCACTGTTAGCTTGATATTACATTGAGGGTGCAAAGCATCTCCAGGCCTTCACTCCACAGTAACTTCAGGCTCAGGGTGGTGCCGGAGGGGGTTTCAGAGAGGGGATTGACGGGTACTTAGTTTGCTGTAATGTTTAAAGTGACAGCGGTGGTTAAAGTTAAGCACGCTGCAGTAATAACACTGGGCTGGACAGCTTCTTGTTATGACTTTCTGTTTTCTCCTCTTTCCTGTAATGCGTTGTATCTGTTTCTGTATGTAAACATTCTTCAAAGTTCTAAAGCCAAAAGCACCTGGCAGAGAAAGAAACTCCCTCCCACAGGAACCACCTTTCTCAGCTGCCTGAAACGCCTCATTGGAATTCCACCGTTATGCTCTGTTACAAGGTGACATCATCTCATAGCACAGTCCTTATCGCCCGCCTAGTAGCAAGCTCACAATGTCCTCATACAACACACAGAGAGCTCAACCAGTGAAAACTGACCACTCTGAAACATCCTGTTCTAGTCTAGCTGGAAAAGGTGATCGGACTCTGGATCAAACTAGTACTGCAGATCTGACGCCACTGTAAGAACAGCCACAGCAGTGTGGGGGAGGAGCTTGTAGCAAGATGTCACTGTCACCTGTTATTAAATAGAAAGTTCTGAAGAGCCAAAGTACAGCCCAGAAGGAAAAAAAACTCCCACAGAGACCACTTTCCTCAGCTGCCTGAAACGCCTTCCTCAGCCTTCCTGAAATTCCACCGTTATTCTCTGTTACAAGGTGACATCATCTTGTAACAGTATGCTTATTGCCCGCCCTCACACAGACTTTCAGGATTGGACTCTGGGTGGGTCAAACTGATATAGCCGAACCAACACCACTGCAAAATCAGCCATAGTAGTGTTGGGGGGGGTGTGGAACTTGTAGTAGGATGATATACTGGCAGTTGACCAATCAGAACAGTAGATGAGCTGACCATTCAGAGCATAAATGCAGATGTGCAGTATCAGAAACATATATACTATCATAGTAGACACCAAAAATGTAATTATCAACATTAAAAATGACCATAATACTTTAATTATGCCTACTTTAATTGGTATAACACTGTATATGGACATCATTAACTTCATATTCACACATCTCATTTACAAGTTCCTTATATAATGTCTTATGGACAGGCCACACATTCTATGATTGTGTATAAGAACCTCACATGTGTTATAATGCATTTAAAAGGCATCATAAACATCAAGTCATGGATTCTTTCAGAGAACCAAAAGTGTCTCTCCTATAGTGGCACTCCAAAGAACCCTGTTGGGTACCTTTATTTAAGGTTAGTTCTTTTTATATCACACAGTGGGAAGTGAAGTCCCCCCCCCATGTTTGACCTTTGACCTAGCTAACACTAACACTAGCTTATAGCAAACCAGATCCAACACGCGCCCTGCAACTTTGGCCAGAGCGGTGTCATCTTGGATTGCTCGGCAAGTTGACATGACTTTCTCCCCGCTCTTTCTAGAACATCGGGAATCGTCTCGGTTTAATTCCTTTGTATGGGCATTTCTTTAAAGATGAAAACACCATGGCCCTTCCCCCAGTCTCTCTCTCTCTCCCTCTCTCTCTCTCTCTTACACAAATTAGCTTTAGTCCTGCAGGGCAAAATGACAAGAGGTTACTGGGAGACTATGTGTTTAATTAATTGAAAAATGCTCAAATTGCTTTTACAGTTATTTGAGGCGAAAAAAAAGAAGAGAGAGAAAGAAAGAGAGAGAGAGAGAGAAAGAGAGAGAGAGAGAGAGAAAATGGAATCCATGTTGCCAGTGCTTGAGCGTAATTAGCTCCCGGGGGAGATGGATATTTAGCTTTAGCAATGTTGCAGCACTTAGGAACTTAGGACACAGATTTCTATTTCGGTAATGAAGGGCCTGGGTTGTCGAGGAGGACAGCTGTAAGGGGGGTATAGTAGGGAGGGGGAGTGAGATTGAGGGGGGGGTCTCAGTTAGCCCCTCCGCGCCTGGGAGAGCCACTGTGTCTGCTATGAGCGTGTGGGTAATGGATCTGGCAGTGGAGGGTCCCAGGGGCCGTGCATTACCTAAAGTATTTAGGTTTCCAATTAAACCAGGGGGAAGCGGCGTCCATCGCAGCCAGGCCAGGCGCGAAAACGGACCGATTCACTGCCCCAAAGGCTCGGGAACCCCAGGACAGGAGATGGTCTGGACAGGAAAGAGAGAAAGATGGAAAATCCAGGAAAATCATGCTTTATTTATTCTGGCTATAACGGTAATACACCAGTGATTTGAATGACTTCTGTGCAGAGGTGTGATGTTTGAGGAGAGAGAGAGAGAGGTAAACAAAGGGGGATGGAGAGTTAGAAAGAGAGAGAGCAAGAAAGAGAGAAAAAGAAAAAGAGAGTCTCTCTGTATATACATAGAGAGGGCGAGAGGGCTTTAATGATCTAGTGGATAACACCAGTGAGTGGTATTCCGAGACTGCCAGAGCAATCTAAAGCAGCTCGGTCCCATTTGGATTGGGCTGAGCTCTCCTCCAGGGCCGGAATGCCTTTCTGCAGAACTGCCACCCGCTTGAACTGGCCCGTATGTGTGTGTGTGCGTGTGTGAACATGTGTGTGTGCGTGTGTCA
>JAVGWN010002133.1:0-11453 GCA_034552555.1 Semaprochilodus insignis
TCTGTCCTGATTGGCTCCCCTGTTTGTGCCTGATTTTAAAAGCAATTCACGCTGAAACACTCCTTATAACTCCAGCATGAATACATGGGGCCTATATGCTGTAGGCTGATTAGGTGTATGTATTTAAATGCAATGATTTTAATGACATCACAAAAGCAGCAAATTCAAAACAGGCTGTCGATTTAGTTTCCAAATATGGACAGCATGCACTGGGCAGTGGACGGTACATTTAGAAACATGAACAATGTTTATATACTATATTTTTTTTATGATAGAAAAAGCTCCATGCCGTTTTCCATGCTATGGGCCCTTTAAAACTGAACTGAAACAGTTAGAGCTCCATCAGCTCATGACTGTAGAGAGAGAGAGCTTGAAAGTGATGGCCTCATTTGCAGCTCATCTCACAATTCTGAGCAGAGTGAAAGAGTGCTGAAAGCTGCTGAGCAGAAGTGTTATAGAGTAGCATTGACGCATGAGGCAGGAAAGACTGCGACACGGCTCTCCCCGCACAAACACATACAGACTCACTCTGCTCTCCACACGCAGAGATCAGTTACAGTGGTTATCAGCTAACTTGGCTCTGTTAGCAGACATTCTGGCCTCAGCACAAGCTTCCAGTCTAAATGGCTGTCCGCCATGTTAGCTGATCCAGTTCTCTAATGGCATAAATAAAGAATAATTAACATGCAGCCAAACATCATGCTCAGTTAAAGGGCCAGTATGCATTTTTTAAAGTACACCCCAGAGACTCGAGACTCAGCCTAGACTCGTACTGTAGACACTCAACTTGGACTAGGAGATGTCTATTCAAGTGTGCTATTAGAATACTAATTTAAACTGAAAATAAGTGAGTATGCTTGTAGTTATGTTTTTTAATGTACTTATCATTGATATGCTAAACACGGTTATACTGCAGTATACTTGACTTATACTGACAAATATACAGGAAAGTCTAAGTATATTTGGCCTATACTTGTACTTAATGTCTTGATGGATGGGCAAATGAGGGAGCCATCCTGCAACGGGTTACAGTGTATAACTATCTGGACATTTGGTTAGATAGTTCTTTATAATTCATTGATCGTATCAACAAGCTACACTCAAAGGTCAAGGCCAAGCTTCATTCACCCAGCCTGCCAACATTACTCTGGTACAGATGACCATTCTTCCTCTGCTGGATTACGGTGATATAGTTTACAGACTGGCGCTTCAGAGGCTGGAAGCTCTTTATCATTCTGCTCTTTATCAATCTGTTTTGTTAATAATGCCCCTTTTAGAACACATCACTGCTCCCTTTACTCTCTGGTTAATTGGTCCTCTTTACACACTCGATGTAATATTCACTGATTTGTCTTCATTTATAAGACTCTTTTAGGACAAACGCCACCTTACTTACCTAATACAGGCCCTAATACAACCGCCATCTGCCAAATATAACAGCAGGTCTTCATTCTATATTCAACTTAAAGCCCCTAAAACTAACACCTCCCACGGCTCCTGTTCATTTCAGTCTGCCGCTGCACTCGACTGGAACTCACTACAAAACATTAAAACTGGATTCTTCTCACTTTCTAACTTTAAGAATCACATAAAGGGCATTTTTATTGAGACCCGTGCCTGTCTTCCCACTAACTGATCGTTTTTAGGCCCACCATGTGCCTGTTGATGTTTGATGCTGTGTTAATTTTGGTGTTGTCGTTTGTTTCTGAGTTCCTTACTGTTGTTTATTTTATTCCTCTGTCTTTTCCAAGTGCCTTTGCTGCCTGTCAGGGCACCATTGTAAGTAAGAATTTTTCTTGCCTGGTTAAAATAAAGGTTACAGTGATGGAGATATACTTATAATATGCTTATAATTAAGTATTCTTGTCTTGTACATCCAGGGCAGTTTTTGTTATTTACTGAGTATGTCTTCTTCATTTTAATATGTGTAGTTCACTGGTAAGTGACCTAAAGTACAGTTAATAGTATATTTAAGCATATAATAATACCTAAATCAAAACCTCTCAGGTAAAGTTTGAGTATATTTTGAGTATGCATATTACAAATGTAATAATTATAAGTACATTTAACCTCAGAAGTACTTTAGTGCACTTAATAAAAGTATACTATATATTTGTATATTTGCACTCCCAGGTAAAAAATTGAGTATATTTTAATGCACTAGAAATGTATTTTAATCTGTACTTAATATGAACTTAACTATCTTGATGTGAATCTTATAGAATCTTAGTACAATTAGTTCTATGTAGGTATATTTTTTAATAGCACTAATAATTATATTTAGCATATTAAGTACATAGTTAGTACATAGCACACTTTCAGTACATTAAGCATGAGTGCAAGGAAGTATACCAGGTATGCGTACAGTGTGTAGGCTTCCGATGGCCATTAACTTTCTTTACATCCATGGGTTTATGGCAGGCTTGTTATCTATCTGAGATGCTAACGAGTGAACCATGACCCACCGCCCCACCCCCACCCCCAAACCCCCGACTTTGAGCTCCACCTTCACAAGGCTTAGCGTTGGTTTAGAAAGTTGGTACTCGGTTTATTCCCATCCTAATAAGTCTATGCTCCCCATTATACTTTGCTACATGGTTGTCATGGTTTTTCCCAGACTTGGCCCAGTGAGACCCTCACCCTCCCAGACTAGTGTTATCAGAAGAGACCATAATAATTCATAAGCTATCAAAACATTTAAATTTTGGTAAAAAGTTTGAAAACTTACTGACAGATTGAAACTGTTGTAGAGAAGTATTGACACGAAACCACAGGTGCTTTAAAACATTTCCCAAATATTTTCTTCTGTTGTATTTACAGTATACCAAATTGCTCTGTGTGTTATGTCATTCTGTTAACAATTAAACTCAATATTTAATATGTGATTTCGGACCAGAGCTTGGACATGGTAGGTGGTGGAACTGGGTAAAAAATCTTGCAAAATTTGCAATTGTGTGACAATTCTACTTCTTTTAAGGCAAATGTGCGATGACTTAGGAAAACTCTAATTGGTGGGTTTAGGCTTCTGTTACTTGTTAGCTATTTTAGCTTCATAGCTCCGGTGCAAAACTGAAGAAGCACCAAACCCCCCCCAAAAAAAACGCCATTTCTTGGCTACTCAGCTACATTTGTGAAGGAAAATTTACATTTGAGAAAAAGGTTAAGCATACATGAACATGCTCAGGATGCGCATCAGTAGATCCCCCTTTACTGGTGACTAGAACCAGCACCGGATTGGTAGGCAGTCCACAGAGTCTATTAACTTACAGTTTTCACAGTTTTCCGATGTGAATTACAGCTCTGGAGAAAAAGAAGAGTTCAGTTTTTTCTTAAATCAGCATCTCCACCTGTACAGCAGCCGCTCTGAAGGGAATTCCTTCACACCATGCCAAAAGAGCTGAAGAGAAAGGGTCTCAGTAAGGAGAAGAAGGGTTCGGTTCTAGCTACACTGGCAGATACAGTGAGCGTCTGGTTCATAAGAACAAGGTCAAGCAGCAAACACACAGGACAACACAGCTACAGACTGGCAGAGGGCCAAAACCACTCTCTACTGACCGTGATGAGCGCCACCTCATTCCAATGTCNNNAGCAAACACACAGGACAACACAGCTACAGACTGGCAGAGGACCAAAACCCCTCTCTACTGACCGTGATGAGCGCCACCTCATTCCAATGTCACTTAACCACCGTAAGATGACCTCAAGTGACCTACAGAAAGACTGGCGAGCGGTGGCCCGGGTGAAATGCACAGCGAGGAGGATTTAAAACAGGCTTCTGGAGGCCTTTCTGTTATTTTGACCCTCAGTCACTTTTTTAAAAATAAAAATCTGAAATACAATATTTGATCTGGAATTTAGGAGGAATGTTTCCAGTAGCTTGTAGAATAAAACAGAACTGCTCATTTTGGTCAAACACTCGTACCCATAAACGGTAAAACTAGAGAAACTGATCATTTTGAGGTGGTCTCTTAAAATTTTCTAGAGCTGTATGTGAAGATGCACAGCAGCAGCAAGAACCGCAGAAAAGCAAGGAATGAAAACGCTATTTAAGGTGGGAAGTTATGGCATATAACGTGTGGGAAAAGAAGATGATAGCATGAAAAGTTGCAATGGTGTGTGTGCATGGCATGCAGTCCGAGTTTAAGGTGGACTGGTTTGCATCACTCCTGCTCTAAAAAACAAGTTCAGCTCCGACTCTGGCTAGAACTGAGTCCTTGCAGAAAGAGCCCCGGCCTGTTTGCCTTTCAGCCGAAAGTGTGTGGCCACCCTGAGTGCCAAGAAGTGCTTTCATCAGGACGAGCCTGGAGGAACAAAACCAGCTCATTCAGTGGTACAAAACAAGATTATTCACTGGTTGGTTTTGAAATGTTTACACTGGCTTTTTTTCAGTCAGCCAGTGGAATAAGCTGAATCTGCCACATTCTCATTGATACCTCTAACGCAACAACAACTTTTCCACCAGTTTACACAAGAATTCTTGAAAACATTTCATAATAGAGGAGTTCAGGAAAAGATCACCAGTATTTACTCAACATGATCTACACTGCAAAATATGATATTGTGGCAAATAATACACTCCTATATCTAGACTATAAGCTCAACAGGCAAAAAAAAGACTCCCCTGTGACTGAAACATTACCAAGCACGAATCACAGCTGTGATGGGATTGGGTATGGACCGAACAAGTGTCTGGATGTAGGCTACATCAGTGTTCAAAGAATTGGTCAGTATAATTTGCCAGATTTGGTGGATGCCTTCCCTGGCACAATTCCGAGGAGAATACCCTGTAGACTGGGATTTTAACCACTGCTGGTAGACCTGTATCACCATACGCTTCCATACACCTGCAGATTCAGCTACTTCCTTCACACTATGGTCTTTGGCACGCCCAAATGCAGTCACTCCTTTTAGCCAATCATTAACATCTGCCTTGGAGCCCTTTACCACACATGGAATGAGACATTCACTGCACTGTAGGGCCTCTTATTGCTGTACCTGACTGACCCAACAGCCAAGATTGCGGACATTCAGCAAGCAGTGATGTCCTCCATGAGTCATCCTGTTAGTGCAGCACCATTGGCAGGCGGCTGCATGACGCAGGACTACATGCACGCAGACCGGTGCGACGACTGCACTACACCACATCAACGTCGCCAAAGACTGCAATGGTGTCGTGCCAGACTGTCACGGAGTGACTCAGAATAGCAGCGGGTCATCTTCAGTCACGAGTCCCGCTTTTGTCTTGGTGGAGACGACCAACGAATCCGTGTGTGGAGGCACCGTGGTCAGCGCCAAAATTAACGGTTTGTTGTCACACGTCCAGAAGGCCTGGTGTCACTCCACCTCCACCCCTACCGCACCATCTGCAGGAACTGTGTGAGAATATTCAAGCTGCATGGGATGGATTATCACAGGGCACCATTAGGAACCTCTACAACTCCTTGCCGAGACGTCTGGCATGTTGCGTTAGCAAACATGGCGACCCGACACCATACTGAGAGACACTACTTTCTGTATGTGTAGCTCAATAAATATTGCCCATATCAGTCTAAATGTATCATCATTTATTGTTCCTGGTAACCTTTATCTTCCTTCCCAATAGCTCTGCAATCCGACACTTCCCTCTGGGTGCAGCTATTCTTTTGATGATGAGTGTGGTTGCTATAAAAGAATACATTTATGGGAAGCATGAATGTGTCGATATACCATGTTTCTTTTGATCTTAACAATGCACCATACTGCTTTATAGCTAACATGCCCATCACAAAATCAGTGTCATTGGTCTAAATGTGATCACATGACCACCTTGTGTTATGGAAAGTGAGCATTAATGCTTCAGGGAAGCTGTGGGCCTTTACAGCAGGCAAGAAAAAAGCGGTGTCTACAAAAGAACAGGCCTAAGACACCGTTCTTGATTCATGGGAAAGCCATTGGCATGCCATTGTGGCTGCCCTTCTGCTGAGCAAATAGTCCAAACTGTTCACTCTCCCCTCTCCTATTCTTCCCCCGGCACATTGTTTGTGTCCTTGCATTTCATTCGGCCCGGGGAAGATTGCGCACAGGGCCGGTGAGCAAACAGTCCGCAGAAGAAGCCTGCCGTCCTCCCCGTTCCCAGGAGAGCTAGCATTTGGAGCTGCGGCTCCAGGCTGTCAAAGGGACGGCAGAGTTTATGTCAGGATGCTGAATTAATTGCTTTAAGCTGAGAGGGCTGGCCACTTTAATCACGGCCATTCAGCGAGCTGGTTCCTGCAGATTAACGGCCTATTCACCATCACCTAAAAGTGAAGGAGCCCCGCGGTTTATTAAACGCACAGTGTGAGAGCACCAGTTTTGGCAGAAATGTCATGAATTTCTAGTAGATCCTCTGGACAATACGTCGGTCTGTTTTTGAAGAGCTGTGTCGCATCAGCAATAACAAACAAAATCTCAGTAATTTGGGGATTTTCATGCGTTATTATCAGCATGATTCCTACTGAATGTTCTGTTCAGTATCAAAACATGACAGTGTTCAAGTATCTGCAAAAAGATCTATTCATAGGCCAAACCACAAGGTCTATAGGATCTACTACTGACTGGAGATTAAAATGACCGAAAACATATTTATGATTTGTAATACATCTTCCAGTAGTAAAAATAGGTCAAATAAAGAGTTTTGAATTTTTGCAAAAATGGCAATTCATGCCTTAATATAGCATTAATATAAATTATAATTAATATGCACATATATGTATATATGTAATTAATATAGTCACAAAAAATTAATAAATATGTATATGTACATGTAATTATAATTACATATACATAATAATGGCAAAATGTAATATAAATATATATATATACATACATATATGTGTTTGTGTGTGTATGTGTGTGTGTAATTAATGTTGTAGCAATATGTAGCAATTATATATTATAAAATATATAATACATATATTAAGATATATATATAAATTTATATGCATATGTATATACAGAATTACTATAGTGACAAATGTAATAGATATGTATATGAATAATACATGTGTATGTAATTAATATTTCATTAAAAAATATATAATAATAAATCAAGTTTTTGCTCTCTCCTGTAAAAGCTGCCATATTAGAGATACTTGTTGGAGAGACATTGTGTTTTATTTATAATTATTCTTTTATTTATAACTAATATACTAGCAAAATGTAATATATCACATATAACACATTTATAACACATCTATAACACTGATTTTTATTTGGTATTTCTATATTTATGAAAGAAAAGATGTGACTTTTATGTAAAAGTGGGGCTTAAAACAGTGGGTGGTATGTGTTTTTACAAGGCCAGTATGTTAAACATCTCATTGATCACAAGCCCATTATATGCAGACTGTTTGTTTTGGGGGTCTTGCTCTTACTGGTCGGGGGGGAACAGATGGGGCTAAGCAGGACTGGGACACATGAGGACATTTAAAAAGACCCCTCGCCTGCAGCAAGATAATCAGAAAGCAATGAAGATCCAATGACTGGACGTTTAAACTGCCGTATGAAGAGCCTTTTCTGAAGATCAGCATCATACTCTACAGACGAACTGCTGTTAACTGTTAACTGGTCTTATCTTTATCACAAGCCTTTGGAAATATGTGATAGAATGGCCATAATTTTGATGTCTGGTTCTAGGAAAGAACATTTAGTTCATATAGAACCATATAAAACAGACCTTTTAGAGTGTTACACACTCTTAAAAAAGGGGTCACAAAGGGTTCTTTATATGATGACATATAAGAATCACTTTTGGTTCCCTAAAAATGTTTTTTTTTTTTTTTTTTATGTGTGCAAAGAACCTTTTAAAGGCTTACGGAACCGTCACAAGATCTTGAAGTTTATTGCCAATTTAATTGTTTACATCATGTAGAGCTTCTTTAAAGTACAAAATAAGGTTCTTCACACACTTTTATAAAATGTATTTACCTGAAGAACAATCCACTGAAAGATTCTTTAGGAAACCAAAGGTGGTTCTCTAAAACATGGTTCTCTAAAATGGTTCTACAAATGGTTATTTGCATGATGCCATAGACGAACCAGTTTTGGATCCCTAAAAATGCATCTTTGAGATTTGTGAGTGCGAAGAACCTTCTAAAGAGACCTCCACATAATGATGAAGCCTTTTGCCAGTTTAAGGGTTCCTCCAAGAACTCTTTACATCATCTGGAAGTTCTTTAAGGTTTGAAAACGTTCTTCACACGCTTTATACTTCTATAAAACGTTGCTCCAAAGAACAATCCATTGACAGATTCTTTAGGGAACCAAAAGATATTCTTCTACATCTTAAAGAGGTGCCACCATGGTCCTTTGTGTGATGCTACAGAAGAACCAAAACCATGCATATTTGAGAAAAACATTTGTGAGTGCAAAGAACCTTTTATAAGCTTTGTAATGTTTGCCAATTTAAGGGTTCTTTCAAGAACACTTGACATCATATGGAGATTCTTTAAAGTACAAAAAGATTCTCCACACGCTTTTCTCTGAAGAACAATCCACTGAACAATTCTTTAGGGAACCGTAAGTGGTTCTTCAGTACTCTAGAAAAGGTGCCACAAATGGTTCTTTTGAGCGATGCCATGGAAGAACTGTTGAAAGTTCCCTGAAGACACATGTTTAAAGTAGATTTGTTAGAATGTATGCTTTTCATGTGGTGTAAAGGTTCTTGGCTAATTTAAGGGTTCCTCTACATCAGTCTTTACGTCATGTGGAGGTTCTTTAAACCTTAAAAAGGCTTTTCACACTTTATATATAATTACAAAACGACAAATGGTTCTTCTGCTGGAGTGTTTAAACTCTGTGTCCACTCACTGTCCACTCTATTAGACACTCCTACCTTGCTGGTCCACCTTGTAGATGTACAGTCAGAGACGATAGCTCATCTGCTGCTGCACAGTGCACTGTTGGTCATCCTCTGGTCCTTCGTCAGTGGTCACAGGACGCTGCCCACAGGACGCTGTTGGCTGGATAGTTTTGGTTGGTAGGCGATTCTCAGTCCAGCAGTGACTCTGTGGTGTCCAGCAGCACTGCTGTGTCTGATCCACTCACACCACCACAACACACACTAACACACCACCACCACGTCAGTGTAACTGCAGTGCTGAGAATGATCCACCACCCACATAATCCCTGCTCTGTGGTGGTCCTGTGGGGGTCCTGACCATTGAAGAACAGGGTAACAAAGTATACAGAGAAACAGATGGACTACACTCTGTAACTGTAGAACTACAGCGTGCTCTTATATGGTCAGTGGAGCTGATAAACTGGACAATTATTTATTGGCCCTGTCGCTCTTATAGTCCTGTCCTAGTACTCCATTGTGTATGTAATGGTGGCTGGACATAGTGGACAGTGCTTGAATTGCTGTATAGACTTTATCAGCATGCAGTCTATTGCACTCCTTCCATTTCTTCTTCAGAACCTGGGTGAGAAGCCCCTCTCGTTCACCACTGTCATTTGCAGAAGGAGGGCAGAGCTGACTGCTTGTTCCTGTAGAGTGCCTGAGTGAAGGTGCTGAATGCTCCTGAAGGCTCCTCTCTCTCTCTCTTAACTGTGAGGTCAGACTCAGTTCAGTGTTTGGACCTCTCAGCGGCGGCTGTTGACACAGGCCTCGGTGTGAGACGGCCGTCCACAGGAACAGTGACCAGCCATGAAAGACCACCGCAGCAGCAGGAATGTCACACCACAGCGCCAAGAATACAGAGCTGACATGTTCTCACCTCTAGCCAGAACAGGGCTCACAGCTCAGAGCGCCGAGCCCACAGCCCAGAGCGCCGAGCCCACAGCCCAGAGTGCAGGGCTCACATCCCAGAGTGCAGGGCTCACAGCTCAGAGCGCCGAGCTCACAGCTCAGATTGCAGGGCTCACAACTCTGAGTGCCAAATGATGGATTCCTCTCCAACGAACCAGAAGAAAAGAGCTCCATCAGAGCTTCATGGCTGAGAATGAGATGGTGAAGTGCTGAAAGCAGACTGAAGCAGCAGGCAGACTAAATGGCATTGACTTAAAATGAACTGAATTAAAATTAAATGCTTTTCATTGAACTGAACTGAACTGAACTACTTTGTTTAAAATGAATTTGTGAATTTGATTTAGTTTAATGACTGAGCTCAGCGGAATCAAACTGAACTAAACAAAGAGAACTGAATTTCATTCAGCGGAAAAATGATTTGAAGTAAAAGGATCAGAATTGAACCAAATCATGTGAACTAAATTAAATTCAATTTGAACTGAACAGTGTTCATTATTGGATTGGACTGAATTAAATTTGATCTGAATTTGAAGTGATCTCAGCTGAACTGAACTCAACTAAATGAAATTAAATTTGAACTAAATAGTGTTCATGATCAGATTTAGTTTGAACTGAATTGACCAGTGTTCCTAATCAGATTTGTACTAAGTTGAGTTAAAATAAAGCCATCTGAACTGAACTGAGTGAAAATCAAATATGATGAACTGACCTAAATTAAATTTAAACTGAACTGAACAGTGTTCATTATCAGATTGGACTGAATTAAATTGAAGTGACTGAACAGAACTGAACCAAACCAAGTCATGTGAACTGAACTAAACTAAAATGAATTAGAACTGAATTGAACAGTGTTCATAATCAGATTGGACTGAATTAAATTCATTGAAGTCATCTGAACTGAACTGAACCAAAACAAATTATGGGAAATGAACTAAATCTGACTAAATTAAATTTGAACTGAATTAAACAGTGTTCATAGTTAGACTGATTTGAATTGACGTCAACTGAACTAAACCATATCAAATCATGTGAACTGAAATGAACTTGAAAATGAAATGAAATGAAATTTAAATGTTTGAATGAACTGAACTGAACTTAATTCAAATGGACAGAATTAAATCTGAATTAAAATAATGAAATGAACCAAGAGACTTCAATTTTAGAATTGCTCTGCGGTGCGTTTCCCGTACTGCGACGAAGGGTAGCATTGAACTACCTTGGTACGATGCATCCTTAAGCTGACTAACCTCTGTAGGACCGTTTCCTGAAACCGCCGTACTTTGTTGGTACCACAGTAGTTTGAACCATGCTGGTTCAAACCACCACGGTTCCACATGTGTTTGGTCTGACTTTCACAACGGAAAACGTGCGAAAACTCACAAACCTTGTAATATAAGGCCAAAATATGAGCAAAATACATAATTAAAGTATTATTTAGGCTACTTATATTTCTACATATTGTAAACAAATAACTTTCCACCACCACTACCAGTCAAAGTAATAGAAATAATACAACAACATAATAATTTAAAAATATTAAATTATCAAGAATGGTAATAATAACAATAATAATGTTGATATTAATTATAAATATAATATCAATAGATAACACTTCTTATAAAAACATTTCCCCAAAGACAAAGTAGAAGAACTATTAGCAACATAAAAAATCCCGTAATCGGTATAC
>JAVGWN010002134.1:0-11453 GCA_034552555.1 Semaprochilodus insignis
CTTTTTGAAACCAGTGGATGATGCTCCCTTCATAGCTGCAGCCTCGGATAAAGGCATTTGGAAGCAAGAGATGGACAGTTTCGAGCTCCTTGAACCGCTGACTTCTAGTGTGAAAGATGTGAAAGGTATTTATGTCTGAGGATTAAATCTAGTGTAAACAGTTTGGTGAACAGTTTTGGTCTTTACTGTTAATGTCACACGTACAGGCTTAAAAAGGAGGTCCGGCTCAATGTTTAGGTCTCAGATGATCTCAGAATCAACATCATACTGTTGAATATCTGATACTAATAGTAGATAATTCACGTACATCCTCAGAAGACACGACCTTCACCAAGTTTAGTCTAAGTTCTCTTTGAGTTCTCTTTAGATCAGCAGATTCATCCACTCAGGGAAGAAGGCCAAAGCACAGCCCACACAACAGTATGTTCACATTGTATGCAGTTACACATTTTCACCAGAGAGGTCTCCAAATCCCCAAATCTTACATAGTGCAGCTTTAACTTTCAGATTGGATAAGATAATTATGCCACATGGGGAAATTTGCTTCGTTACAGCAGAATAGAACAGATACAGACACAGAACAAGAGGTAGGCTAAAGTGCAAGTTATGAAATAAGAAAGTACAGAAAATAAATAAAATCTCTATGGTTAGGTAAATAATACAATAAGAAACAATACATATTTACATTGTTAATAATTTACGTTATTGCACAGATATATATTGCACAGTTATTGAGAGATATTGCACAGATATTTTAAAGATGTTACAGTTATGATCTTTTATACCAGCTACACAAATACTGATAATCTTGGCAGTCACCGAAATACTGATGGTATAGGGAGTCAGAGTGCATGAATGAAGTGATGTTGGCAGTCAGTACAGGATGTATCCAGGTGGTATACAGGTGGTATACAGGTGGTTTACAGGTAATAAGGTGCAGCAGCAAATATTGCACAATAATTGAGTCACATTAATTATATAGATAGAATGGGTCCATATAGTGTTCTACAGTAGTGAGTGTCTGGTGCTCTGCTTGGGGAGGTGCCAGTTGTAGAACCTAACAGCAGTAGGGAGAAAAGAGCTGCGGTATCTCTCCTTACCACACCACAGGAAGAGGAGCCTGTCACTGAAGGTGCTGGTCAGTGCAGCAACTGTTTCTTGTAGAGGGTGAGAGGTGTTGTCCATTATGGATGCCAGCTTGGCCAACATCCTCCTCTCCCCAGCTACCTCCACTGGGTCCAACGCAGAGCCCAGAACAGAACTTGCCTCAGTGAAAGTCTGTTTAAAAAGGGTTTCATTGTAAGTCATTTTTGAGCATTGCCATTGGTCCATTCATCATGGAATGTAATTAGCAGCTAGTGTCTTCAAATGATGTGCTGCAAAAATGATATCTTGGCCAGTAAAATGATCTTATATCTTGTTAATATATAAGATTTTAGGGCAAGATGTAATGTAAGATTGTCTAACAAGCAAAACTTTGAAAATTTGGCTTACTGTAAATACTTAAAGTAAATAAAAATGTCTTGAAATAAGTTAAATAATCTTAAAATTAGCTAACAACAATCATAAAATAAGAATTCTAAGATAANTTAAATAATCTTAAAATTAGCTAACAACAATCATAAAATAAGAATTCTAAGATAACTAGATTTAAAATAATTCAGC
Organism: Semaprochilodus insignis; assembly: GCA_034552555.1. NCBI lineage: Eukaryota > Metazoa > Chordata > Actinopteri > Characiformes > Prochilodontidae > Semaprochilodus > Semaprochilodus insignis. Next base: position 1,666 of record JAVGWN010002134.1, read on the forward strand.
TTTCCAAGATGTACAGTTTTTGCAGTGTATCAATTGATTCAGCTCAAATTTCACCTAAAAATTCACCTTCTAAATTCTGCAGTAGCTTTTACAAGAAAATTACATTTTTATCTTTAAATCTGGATTTAAACCATATGTGCTTAGGCTAGCATGTTGTCATGTCCTGTCTTGTCTTGCCCCTGTTTGTCTCCGTTTTCTCTGGTTTTCTGTTTCTGTCTCTTTTTCTCTTGTCACTTCCATGTACCTGTTGCTGTCCTGTCCCATGTGCTTCTGTTTGTTTTGTTTTTTTGCTCCTCCTGTCTCCGCCCTCTTGTCAGGCCCCTCACCTGTCCTTGGTTTGTGGCTCTGCCCCTTCCCAGGTGTTCCTTGTTAGTCCTTGTTCATCTATACTCCCTGTTGTTCCCTTTGTTCCTGCTTGGTGTTTTGTCTCCATGTCTGTTGTTTGTAACCCTGGTCCCATTCATTTCTCAGTTTGCTAGTGTCTTTGGTTTCGTTTTAATTTGTTCTTCATTAAAGACTTGCATTTGAATCCTGCCTCCTCGTCTTGTCCCACGTGACACATGTGCCTATTATTATTATTATTATTGTTATTATTATTGATTGCCATGTTCAGATCAATATATCTTCATGCACAGATGCATTTATTTAAACATTTGTACAGCCCTGCTGTGAAGGTTTAAGGTCATTTGAATGTTCCAGTAGTAGCAGGTCAAGATTACATCACAAGCACACCTTGACTTACTACCACTTGACTGTCCATGTGGTACATTAAAGAGTCAAACTGTACCGTCATGTACATTTGAAGTCATGGCTCATGAAGTCTTGTGGTCTCATCATCTCCTCATTTGCCTTGGTGTTGAACAGATATGGACTGGTATAATGGCACAGTCTTCTGGACGAACAGTTCAGGACACATTAGCTGGATGGAGTTGGATGACCACTCTTCTGGTCCTGCAGCATTTAGAGTTCCTCAGACGATGATGGCTGATGCTGTAGCCTACGACTGGCTGGGACGATATTTGTACTGGAGCTGCAACACAACCATGGTACTGGGAATGCATCATTGCCTACAGTATAGCCTGGCAGCTCATGTACAGATCATTATCACTTCATAATGCTCTCACAGTGGAATTATGAATGCATTGCAGTTAATCATGTCTGTTCATATCTTGCCAGATATGCAGAGCAGCTAAGTCTGGCCAGGAGGCTGAAGTGTTTCTGATTGCAAGCCAGAAAATTGAGAGCCTGCTTATAGATTCACCAAATGCTGCCATCTACTGGAGCACTCAGACCACTGTGGAGGTGTGCAGGCTCGATGGGGAGGGACGACTACTCCTCAAAGAGCTGAGCATCTTCTCTGGGAAAAAGGTGGGAGGCCAGTGAGTGAAATAGCCCCTTGGTATTCAGGGGGTCCCGTCTTCAGCACTGGTGGACTGCTAACTCTCTCACCAGTCATTTATGCAAGGCTAACTCAGTCAATTAATGCAAGGCTTAATGTCCCCAGAATGTTTGGTTTAGCATATACTACATTGCCAAAAGTATTCACTCCCCTATCCAAATCATTGAATTCAGGTGTTCCAATCACTTCCGTGGCCACAGGTGTATAAAGGTCACCAACTTTCTGCAGAGTCAATCACTACAGACCTCCAAACTTCATGTGGCCTTCAGATCAGCTCAAGAACCGTGTGTAGAGAGCTTCATGGAATGGGTTTCCATGGCCGAGCAGCTGCATCCAAGCCTTACATCACCAAGCGCAATGCAGAGCGTGGAATGCAGTGGTGTAAAGCGCCGCCACTGGACTCTAGAGCAGTGGAGACGTGTTCTCTGGAGTGACCAATCACGCTTCTCCGTCTGGCAATCCGATGGAGTCTGGGTTTGGCGGTTGCCAGGAGAACGGTACTTGTACTGTGCCGAGTGTAAACTTTGGTGGAGGGGGGATTATGGTGTGGGGTTGTTGTACAGGAGTTGGGCTCGGCCCCTTAGTTCCAGTGAAAGGAACTCTTAATGCTTCAGCAGACCAAGAGAGTCTGGACAATTCCATGCTCCCAACTTTGTGGCAACAGTTTGGGGACGGCCCCTTCCTGTTCCAACATGACTGCACACCAGTGCACAAAGCAAGGTCCATAAAGACATGGATGAGGGAGTTTGGTGTGGAAGAACTTGACTGGCCTGCACAGAGTCCTGACCTCAACCCGATAGAGATGGGATGAATTAGAGCAGAGACTGCAAGCCAGGCGCTTCTCGTCCAACATCAGTGTCTGACCTCACAAATGAGCTTCTGGAAGAATGGTCAAACATTCCCATGAACACATTCCTAAACCTTGTGGAAAGCCTTCCCAGAAGAGTTGAAGCTGTTATAGCTGTAAAGGGTGGGCCGACATCCTATTAAACCCTATGGGTTAAGAATGGGACGTCACTCAAGTTCATATGCGTGTGAAGGCAGACGAGCGAATACTTTTGGCAATATAGTGTACTTCTTCTGGAAATTAGGTCTTTTTGGATTCTCTTGGAAAACTGGGAAGCAGCACAGTATAAGCTTTATCAGAGGTTTCCTGGCCATACATAGAGTGAGTAGGCCATAAAGGACCAACATGGTAAACCAGTTTGCTTACAGCGCCACCAAGAGGCTGACCATTGCTGCATCTCTAGTAAGACAACCAAAGTCGTGGGCAGTCATGGGCTGGAGGTTAGGGAACCAGCCTTGTGACCGGAGGGTCGCTGGTTCGATTCCCTGAACCAACAGTAACAACTGAGGTGCTCTTGAGCAAAGCACCTAACCCCCAACTCCTCCCCGGGCGCCGTGGATAGGGCTGCCCACCGCTCCGGGCAAGTCTGCTCACGGCCCCCTAGTGTGTGTATGTGGGTGTTTCACTTCACGGATGGGTTAAATGCGGAATACAAATTCCTCTGTGTGAAAATCACAAATGGCACAAAAATGGCTCAAAAACTCTCTACTCAGAGAATGATTGGCCTCACGATTTGAGATAGAAGCTGGCAGTTTCGTATGTGAAGCAGCTTTTTTTTACAGAATTTGTATTTGAGCATCTGTTGGTGAATGTTTGAGAATGGCATAAGAAGCTTTTTCAGGGACCCCACAGAATTTTGATTTTGAGACATTCAAGGGGTCCAGGAGAGTTAATTAGTGGGTACCAGACCCCCAGGGAAGCCCCCTGTAGTTCACACCTTGTAGGAGACCAATAGCATTTACAGATATACCAATACACATTAATTCCACACTTCTAATCGCAGATTGCTGGAGTAACTGTGGATTTAACCGAGAGGATCCTGTACTGGCTGGAACAGGACGGCTCCTTCTTACATCTGTACAGAGCGGACATCGGCATCGAGGGGTAAACACCCGCCTAAATTGATGCTTTGGTGTCAGACTTGGAGTTTCCTCCTCATTCCAAATGTAGCTGATCTGCCGAGACACGTTGGGTGTCCAAAGTTTGCCTTATCAATCAGAAGGGAGGTTACTAATTGACTAGCATTTAGAGGACTGGCCTGCGGTTAGCCGGTAGGTGAGTCACAATGTCACATGATATTGTTAAACCAATGAAATGCCAGGCATGTCTTTTGACACAGACGTGAGCCAATGGCACACTAATATTGTTGGCGAGTGAACAATTTAAATAGTTCATCCCAAAAAGAGGACTAATAGGCGTCCGTCCAGGTACTGCGCCGGACGGGGGACTGGGAGAAGGAAAAAACGGACAGTCCGGCCTAAAACCGGATGTGTGGCCACCCTTGTTGTACTAAAATGGGGGAGTGTATAGATTACCTGCGAGCGTTTGTGCTGTTATTCCAGATGTTTGTTTATATCCAGAAAGCCAGCACGGATCAACTACTGGAGATAAGAAGACATAGATGAGGTTCTTTAGCAGACCACTGGGGGCGCCACTGTTGCCTTCTTTTTTCTCAACAACTGACACGCCCATGGACGTCATCATGATTCATGCTCATCATGTGTCCAGCTCGGAATGTACATTTGGGGTTCTAAACTTATTTTTGGTGGAAATGCGTCGAAGTACGGTGGCCGAGAAGAGCAAAACAAACGTTTCAGAAAACAAAATTACAAAAATATAAACAAATTTACAAACAATAAATAAATACATTTCAGAAAACAAAATTACAAAAGCAAAAAGAAGTTTACAAGACATGAAACACTTTTATCAGTACCGAAACACTTTTACAAACTGGGAATTCTGACGGAAAGGGCGGGTCTAACACAGGAAGTACTTGATGCGGATCCTTGTCAATCAAACTGTTTCGAAGACAGAGAGGAACAGGCGACGTCTAAACCACTTGGAGTCGGGAATGTTAAGGAAGGTAAGTGGGCTGTAACGCTAGCTGTAGTGGAGAACCAGTGGTCTCTAACCAGCTCCATGTGGTTCAGAGTCGCCTGTTCGTCTCTTTCTCCGTCTGCTCCTTTATAAACTCTAAAGACCTTCAACAGGACAAACAGAAGCGTGTCAGCTGGATAAAACACGCGCCACAAAATGGACTAAACATGCTTTAACATCATCACCATCCCAAACTCCACCCACTTGACCACCGCCAAACAGTTTGATTGACAAGGGTCCGCAACAAGCACTTCCTGTGTGTTAGACCCGCCCTTTCCTTCAGAATTCGGTACTGGTAAAAGTGTTTCATGTCTTGTAAAATAGTTTTTGCTGTTGTAATTTCGTTTTCTTGAATGTCATTTTTTTTTCATTTGTAAATTTGTTTTTAGTTTAGTAATTTCATTTTCTGAAATTTGTTTTGCACTCCTCGGCCACCGTCCCAAACGGTTCCAAAGTATCTGCGCGACCTGGAACGGAAGCCGTTCCATGTCGGTGGAAAAGGTCTATGAGATGAATTAAACCTCTAAAAGAGAAACACTCCATGGAGGAACCGCTGAACGGAACCAAGATGCACGAGGAAGAACTACTGAGAGCAGATGCGAGCAGAACCCCACCAAACAGGATGTTGCTTAAGGCCCACTAATGCTCCGGAACTCCAGTGACATTCTGTCTGTAATTGTTGGTTAGCTACATCCAGTGCAAAACTAAGGAAGCAAGCTTCAGACCCCAAACCTGTCCTGGTTGGTGGACTCTATGTGTGTCAGTTAGACTTTAAATTAGCATATCCAGAAACCTGAATCACGTCTGGAAAGGTGTGCAGTGCCGTTTTCTGTTCTTCTACAGATCACAGGACTCCAGACTGACGCTGTTCCCGAAATGGAGCTCATCCGGGGTGTTGAATCAGCAGCTGGCCTACTACAGCGGACGGCTCGTGTGGCTGGGGGATGACGGGCAGCTGAGAATTCAGGAAGTGGATCAAAACCGGACCGTGCTCATGTCTCCGAACAACACCGTGATGGCTTTCACTCTTGTGCAGCAGACACTCAAACCCCTTCCAGGTCAGGAATGGTTGCTGAAGGGCCCATATCTTGGAAAACCGAATTTACACTTCACTCACCAGTCCATAGAGTCTGTATATGGAAACTAAGCTGCCTGATTTCAATTCAGTGTATCTGTGATGTCATGGGAAACAACCCATTTACATATATTTGAATATTCCGTCTGCAGCGGTTTAACGCCGTCCACTCACACTGAAGTTATAAGGAGTGTTTCAGCCGGGCCTGCTGTTCAGTACAGGGCAGCAAATCAGAACCAAGATCATTTACATATATCAGTATTAAAGCCTCAGTAACAACAAATAAACAGCCTGTTTATGTCCAGGGGATGAAGAGAGTTTGGAAACCAGTAAAGATTAAATGTTCTTCAAGGGTTCTTCAGTAAAGACCGTGAGTTCTACATAGAAACGTTTCTTGCTTAGATGGTTCTTTGCATGGTGTAATGGTTCTTTAGATCAATGGAGAATGTACTTTAAGCTCACCGGACCAAAAAATGATGGGCGGTAGTAACTTCAGACTCCTGCAGATGGCGCTGATGATGGGGCTATAAATACCTGCGGGGTGTGAGTGACGGGATCCATAGATTGGGAAGAGGTGGTACAGTGCAGGGAATGTCTCGTTCCATGTGTGGAAAATGGCTCCAAAGCAGATGTTAATGATTGGCTAAAAGGAGTGACTGCATTTGGGTGTGCCAAAGACCATAGTGTGAAGGAAGTAGCTGAATCTGCAGGTGTATGGAAGCGTACGGTCATACGGGTCTACCAGCAGTGGCTAAAATCCCAGTCCACAGGGAATTCTCCTTGGAATTGTGCCAGGGAAGGCGTCCACCAAATCTGGACCAACTGACCAATTCTTTGATGCAAGAGTGTGCAGGTACTAGTGTAGAGTGTAGAGATACTAGAACCTGTTTTCAACATACGAAGGACCATCTAAGCATCTTTAGTAAAGACACTGGTCCTGTTTAGACACCATACGTTCTATATACCATGTCTTTGCATGGTATAATGGTTCTTCAGACTGATGGAGAATGTGTTGTATGTGGTTCTATATAGATACTGGTTCTGCTATTCTATGGTGGCAAGCTTGTAACAATACTAGAACCCTTTTTGGTGCCATCTGAAGGACCATTTCACCATGCAAAGGGCCATCTAAGCATGAAATGGTTCTATGTAGAAGTTATGGGCGCCATGTCTTTTTGCCACTTGTGTCATGGGTTCCACGGTTCCTGACCAGTGAGTTGATGGGGCTGGAACATGGGAACACAGGGTGATGTTGTTATTATCACTGTAGGTGTATGAGGTGGTTTTAATGAGCTCTCTGTGTTCAGGTGGGTTTGTATCTCCTCCTTTGGTGATCCCACCTGCAGTTTCAGAAATGTCCATCCGCCTGGAAGGGAACGAAACAGAGTTCACTATCCTGTGGGAGCCCAGCAGCACAGAGTTCGGCACTGTGCTCTACTGTGTGGTCTCTGAAGATCTACAGCTGCGCAATCCACTAATGAGAAAGGTGAAGTAGTTCGTTTACACTGTAGTCATATCCTTCGGTTATTAGTCTTCAGACTATCTGAGTGATTACAGTATTAGAGTGAAAGGAGAAGTTTACCAGGGAGAACGGTACAACTGAAAGTAGGCTCTAGAACCCTGTTGGGCCACCTCTAGCCTGGATACAAGAGGGCCTGTAGATCCTCCACACTCGTAGGTTGCTGAAGTTGGCGTCCCAGCTGGTCCCATAAATGCTGGATTGGTGATAATCTGGCAACAGGGCAGGCCAAGGAAGTGCTGTAATCTGCTGGAGGCATTCCTGGAAAGCCTTGTCAAGTGTGGTGAGCCATGAGAGGCAACACATGTGGCTGGAGGACGTCCTGCACGTATCGCTGAGCTGTTAGTGACCCTCGTATCACTGCTAGGGGTGACCGACTGCCTTATGTGATGGCTCCCCAGATCATCACACCAGCAGTCGGGGCAGGGTGTTGTCTACTCTACTTTTGCTCCACCAACAGACATCATTCTACATACACTCTCAGCCCAGACCCGCTAGCACCAATTCAATGCTGGTCCGACCCGCACTTGGACATCCCTTGTTTCTGCCATAGACTCCCATTCATTTTCAGCAACACTTAACAAACACTTAGCGATCCCCAACAACCTCTCTGTAAACAAGCTTCATACCGAAGCAAACGCCTAGCAACACCTTAGCAACCACTTGGACATCACAGCAACTGCCATCAACACCATAGCAACCACCTAGGATACCATAGCAAATGCCTAGAAAAACCCTAGTCACTAACTGGAATACTTTCACAACTCCCTAGCAACACCTCAGCAACCACCTGGGATACCTTAGCAACTGCCTAGCAACATCTCAGCAACCACCTAGCATGAAGCTAAAGCTAAGCAATCACTCATTTTCTTCAGGACTTGCATTTTTCTACTTAGAACTGCACCGGATACTAATTAGCATAATAATTAATACTATATTAAAAATTAATTTGATGCTGGATGTTCATTACTTTGAACTGAATGTATTAAACAGTCTGGAATCTGTTTTCCCGCAGGTTGTTTCTAAGCAGTACTGTCCTCTGCTCCACACGTTCTCTGATCCCTTCGTACAAGTAAAAACGTTCAAGCCGAATTCCAACATTAGAATCACCATAACTCCGTATACATACTGGGGCAAAGGAGACTCGACATCGCGAGTGCTTCTTACACCTTCTACAGGTAAGATGTATTATTATTGTCACATCCTGACATATTTAAATGACTATACTACACAGAGTGTCCACTTTCTTACGTCCACATACTCTGAATCAGCAGTCATTGGCCATTTTATCAGAAACACCTACCATATCGGTGGGTAACTAATGTACAGCATATACAAAAAAAACTTAATAAATAATAAATAAATATGTATATATATCATTTTAAAATTTAACTTGAAGTTGAACATCTGCAGTCTAGTGATTCAGAAACTACAGAGGTTCTTTTTTTCCGGACATTGTCACGCTTCCGGGTTTCCCCGCTGCCTCCGACCTCCAGGACTCCATCTCCCAGAGTTCACTCCATGGTGACGTCACAGCCACGTGTCCCGACCCCACCAATCACACTTCATTTCCCCGATCAAGCTCTCCTGAATTTTAACCAGACCCACCTGCACCTCATTTCCCCTTCAGTACTTATACCCCTCAGTTACAATCCCTCATTGTAAATATATATGGTGGTTTTACTGCCAAAACAGATATATGTTTTTGAGCAATGTGCTCATGTGCCCAAGACATTTGCACAGTACTGTATATTATATACACTACTAGTCAAAAAATGTGGGCTCCTCATAGCAGGTTCTCCTTCTGTTGATCTTAAGGCTTTACTGTAGAAATAAAGTGAAGACACCAAACTATAAAATAGCCCACATGGAATTATACAGTCCACCTTAAAACCCTCCAGAATGGACCTTTACAGGACGATGAACCAGCTTTCTTAACCTGCAGTGGAGCTGATAGAACAAGGTTTATTTCTAAGCAGGTTTGGAGCAATTCTATTGGTCGGTCCCTCATGAATATTCACTGAACTGAAAGGAGAACTAGAGCTTTTACACTGTACAGAAAAAGAGATCAAAGTTTTTACACCACTAAATACATATTAGAGGTGGAGATATGGAGAAATATCATACTGTGGTACATCAAGAGTATATGTGGTATATCAGGGTATGTACTGTTTCGGACTCTAATCAGTTGGAGCTGTTAAGTGTAAGACTGTAGAGTCTTTAAGATCACCAACTACATCTATTTAGAGAGGCGTGTCTAAACTTTTGACTGGTAGTGTATACATTAACTTATTAGCAGCATTCTGTGCATATACAGCTCTGGAAAAATGTAAGAGACCACCTCCAAATGATCAGTTTCTGTAGTTATACAGGTTCTGGGTTTGTGTTGGACCAAAATGAGCAGTTCTGTTTTATTCTATACCCTACTGGAAACACGTGTCCCAAATTCCAGATCAAATATTGTATTTAGATCTGTTTATTTAGAAAATCACTAATGACCCTCCAGAAGCCTGTTTTTAGAACCATGCTCGCTGTGCATTTCACCCCAGCCACCGCTCGCCAGTCTTTCTGTAGGTCACTTGAGGTCATCTTACGGTGGTTAAGGGACATTGGAATGAGGTGGCGCTCATCACGGTCAGTAGAGAGTGGTTTTGGCCCTCTGCCAGTCTGTAGCTGTGTTGTCCTGTGTGTTTGCTGCTTGACCTTGTTCTTATGAACCAGACGCTCACTGTATCTGCCAGTAAAGCTAGAACCCAACCTTCTGTTCCTCACTAAGAACCTGCTGTACATGTGGAGATGCTGATTTAAGAAGAAATTGGAGTGGGCTCTTATTTATTTCCAGAGCTGTATA
>JAVGWN010002135.1:0-11451 GCA_034552555.1 Semaprochilodus insignis
GGTAAGAGTGCTTATTTGTTATGTATGCAGTTTTATAATGAAAATACTTTAGTAATTCCCCTCACCCACTTTCTACATTCACAAATTTGTCACATTTAAATTATTCGGATCAAACAAATGATTTAAATATAAGATAAAAGCAATACCAATAAGCACAAAATGTAGATTTCAAATGATTATTCCATTCACTGATGATGCAGATTCATCCAATACCCATATCATCCGTGTGAAAAAGTAATTACCCCCTAAACTTAATAATGAGTTGAGTGATCCTGGACAGTAAGAACTGCAATCAAACATTTCTGATAACTTGTGACGAGTCTTTTACATCACTGTGGAGAAAGTTTGGCAACTCTTCGTTTGCGGAATTGTTTAAACACAGCTACACTGCAGAGTTTTTGAGCATGAACTGCCCATTTAAGTTCTTTTTGCAGCATCTTAATGGGATTCAGTTCAGGAATTCTTTAGATGTTTGTCTGGGTTCATCATTTAATTCTTTGTCAAATTGTGACAAATCAATATAATAAACNCCACAAGCAAAACCACAAGCAAAACGACAAGCTAAACCACAAGCAAAACCACAAGCAAAACGACAAGCTAAACCACAAGCAAAACCACAAGCAAAACGACAAGCTAAACCACAAGCAAAACCACAAGCAAAACGACAAGCTAAACCACAAGCAAACAGTAACCTGAAATTCAGGAGAAACAGCTACGCCACATCAGTAACACCAGTGGAAACTGGAACGTACAATACATCTTCAGACACAGGTATGAGAAATTCCAGCATACCTGATGCCCCCACAGTGTCATGTCTATTGTGAGGAGGTGAACATGTTAACAAATTAAAGCATAGTGTAAAAGTGGAAGTCCCTAAGTCAGAAGGATTATGCTTCTGGTATCTGAAAGAATACTTAAGTAAGAACTGCAGAAAAAGAATGGTCTGTCAAACTGTGAACAATAGCATCATTCTCTCCTGCATTCGGACAAAAATGAGAAAGAAAGAACAAGTAACACGGAATCATCACACAATCAAGCCAAGAGAGGTACCTGAGACGGCAAAGGACACATCAGCAATGCATTATTAGTCTTTCTCTGCTCAGAAGAATATTCCTCTATCCTGGAAATTGATGCAGTGTGGAACTTCTTCTTGGGGTCAGTACTCCAAGGCTTTAAAAAAAAAACAGCAAATTATAAAGAGGGTATGTAACAGTTCATGTAACCTTTTTTTAACCCTTACCTGAAACAGGTAACAGTCCGCAGAATGGAGCTTGCAGCTCCTACACTTGCGACGCGCATGGACAGAATGTTGACGGATGAACTTGTTATGCAGTTATAAGTGTCAGTATTCTGTAGAGCCACTGTCACAGTGTTGAAGTATACCAACAACAACACATCTAGATTTATAATTGTATGTGGCAGACTCTCTACAATCTGCAGTATAACAAACACAACACGATGGAACTATGGAAGTTAAAAGCAAAACCCAGCAGACATTGCATCCAGGGGACTGCATGCTAAGAACCTGGTGAATTTTGAACAATGTAGACCGGCCTTCTTTGGGAAACAAGAAAAGTACAGGCCTAAGCCAGGAACCTGTATATATCGTTCACCATTATTGGTGCCTTCACAGATAAGCAAGGCACCCATGCCATGTGCACTAATGCCCCCCTCATACCATCATAAATGCTGGGTTTTGAACTGTATGCTGATAACAACCCAGATGGTCCCTTTCTTCTTTAGACCGGAGAATTTTCAGTTTTTGATTGCTCGGACAACAGGACACTTTTTCACTTCAGTTTCTTGATCTGTTCATACTGTATCCGGTTTCTTGTATGCATGGTGAGGTTTTAACTTGAATTTGTGGATATAGTGACAAATATGATGTGTTCCTGAGCCTATGAAGTGATTTTTGGGCCTTTCCCCCTGCATTCAGAGACTTCTCCTGATTCTCTGAAACTTGTAACCATGGAATGATTATGTAACAAGTTTGCCCACACAGTCTTTTACAGATTGATGAACCAATGTTTATTTCTGGAAGCCTCTCTGGGATGCTCTTATTATACCCCATCATGTTACTGAACTGTTGCCAATTACCCTAATTACCACCACCGGGTGTTTTTTAACATCATACAACTTTACCACTTATCTGTTTCTCCTGTCCCAGCTTTTTTGAAACATATTGCTGGCATCAAATTCCAAATTGCCATATATATTTCCAAAAGACAATACAATTTTAGTATTTGCTATGTTGTATTTGTATTATTTGCAGTTAAATGTCAGATTTGAATTATTTACACATATTTTGTTTATATTTTACAATGTGTCCCAGCACTGATTGATAGGATAAAATAAACTGAAACTCTCATTTCTGTAATCCATAGAGTAATGTAAAAAGTGTTTTGTTGGTCCAACCTAAAATAATGACTCTAATTCCTTACAAGAAAATGAATTAGGTCTATTCAACCTACAAAGGACTTGGGAGTGTCAAAGGAGTGTCAAACGATTCAAAGTAAAACTTATTCAATTGCTTGCAAAAATTTAGTCATTTTTTTAGGTTGCACTTTTCACAGTGTAGAAAGTTCTCATATCCTGTGAGAATCACTTATAAACCTTGCAGTCACACCTTCACAGCACTTAAAACTGTATATGTTTCCTCAACAGTTGCTTTTAATAGTCCAAGTTATGATCCCTGCAATAAATACACCTCTCTGGATCAACCCTGGAGAGCCAGTAACAGGACAGGACTGAACATCTGTGACAGTGACTTCAACTGGAACGGCTGGTACCGGTTCTTCTACTATGGGATGAACATCCGTATGGCAGAGAGCTGCGTTCCTACATCCAGATGTGGTACTTATTACACTCTGTGGCTCAGCGGTCCCCATCCTGAGATAGAGGATGGAGTGGTCACTCGCCAGGTCTGTGGGAATGCAGGAAGTGACTGCTGTTACTTTGGTTCCACCTCAGTTCGAGTTAAAGCATGTCCAGGAAACTACTACGTGTACGAGCTTGCCAGTCCAGTCCAGTTCTACTATTATCAGTACTTCAACTACTACTACAACTATTACTACAACTACTGCAATGCAGCCTACTGTACAGGTAGAGTGTCATTTTTTTAATATGCAGTCTGATTACATTTAAGAATATAAGGTATTTAAGAATGTGTCATTTTAAAATGTCTTCTCTACAGATGTGAACTCCATAAATATGACATCAGCAACTGCAACAACCGGTGCAGCAGTCAACACAACTATGAGTAGGTCGTTATTGTTTTCCAGGCAATGTGATAGAAAAAACACATTGTGCAAGAATAGATAAAACAATAATTAAGCAATGGACAATGACAGGTGTATGTCATTTTTAATATATGCATATAAATTATCATACAGACCAGTTATGTGGTTATGACTGAAAAGTATTTGCCAAACAGTACTCTAGCATGTACAAAGAGCTATGAAAATGTATACTGAACTGACTGGTAATCTTCATGGTGCAAAAATGACAAATGATTTATACAACAGCCTAACAGCAAAGCATTAGCAAAGTAAAATATTTTGATTAATTTTGAAAGTGTTTATTTAATAATATACCTCCAACCTACAGTTTTCCAGCCAGTTTTTTTTCCTTTATTAATTTAAGATGTAATTGCTTTACTGTTTATCATTAATTATAAGTGTATATTTATTATGGGAAACATAAGCAAAATAAAAAATGCTACTACCACTATTATTACTCATACACCTTATTGTTATTTGTAGAAAAAAATGCTAATAATGCAAAAAAAAGTAGAACTGTGGAAAATTGAAGGCCAATGGAAAGAAACAAAACATATTCATTGTTAAAAATCTTTAGTTAATCTTTAGCTTTTGTTGAACAGGACATTATAAACATGTGGTTTAATACAGAGAGTTGTAAAAAGGTTGTGTTTTGTCTGTCGGTACATTACGTAATAAGCTCATGAGAATACATCATTACTGGTTTAAGAAGACAATTTTATTGCTCCTCTTTATCTTATACCTCAGCAAATGCCATCTTTGATCCCTGTGACAACTACACTGTTCTGGATGACTCTTGGAGAACCACTAGCAGCTACAACCGCGGTCATGATGATACTGTTGGTGAATGGACTGGCTGGTATCGGCTGTATCTTCAAGATAAAAGCGCTCAGCTTCCTGAGTGGTGTGTGAACTACATGTCATGTGGTGGTTACACACCACTCTGGCTTGCTGGCCCTCATCCAAAACCAAACGACGGAATTGTGACCCGAGCCATCTATGGAGCGTATGGAAACCAGTGTAAACTCTACAAATCCAACCCAGTCCAAGTCAAAGCCTGCACAGGACAATACTACGTCTACAGGCTCAGCAAGCCAGATGTATCACTGCCCATGCCTACATACTGTGCAGGTAGGTCCGTGCTTTATGTTTACCCAAGAACATTAACTTTTCTCTGTATTCTTAAACCACCTTGCACACAAAGCATGTTTAAGACCTATTTAATGATGTTTGAGAGGCTGTGAGCTCCATGCTAAAAAACTTCAGCTTGCAGTTTCTGTGCTTCAGTTTCTTTTCTGACTGTGTCATGTTTGCTTTCAGAATTTGCTAATATTTCGTGGAATCTGTTCCTAAATCTATCCATTTTCTTTGCCAGGGTCTGCCGCACAACCTCAGTGCGTAACAGATCCACCCCATGTTTAACACTGGGCTAGGTTCTTGTCATTTCTACTTCCTTTGTCATATCTAGATGTAGTCTCACATACTTCAGACTTTTACTTATGGGGTTAGATTGCAAATAGGGCTTTCTTCTAATGAGTCTTTGGAGGAGATCAGGCTCATGCTGCTTTGTAAGCATGAGTAAGCTTCAGTTTGAGTTTGAACAGGAACCCATGGCTATTTCTCTAAGATGACGTACTATATACCATAGTAAATTATTCCTAGGTTTCTTTCTTTGTGACAAATTACATCCCATGATGCATCACGTTCATTTCAGGAGGATGTAACCAGATTACAATCAGCCAAATTAAACAATAAATAATGAATTTGTAATGTTTGTAAAGAATATGTATGTTTGTCTTTAATTTTCGATTACCAATAAATTATTGTTGTCATCACTGCATTGAAGATGTGTCAGCTCCTCACGCCATGCGTTTATCTGTAAGTTGCTGGATAAAAGCTCAATGCTGTAAATGTAACTGTAAATTTGTCCAGATGTGGAAGCAGCTGGAACTTCATTTATGGACTGCAGTAATACATTAAACTAACACCAACCTTTAAACAGCTACACCTCAGGTTGTAAATACAGAACTGTCATGCCTCATTCAAACTCCAATAATTCCTGTCGCTTTGGCACGATCACGCTGGCCAAAAATTTAATTCTGAGTTCCTTCTTCTTAAAGGCTAACCCTACCTGTCTGATACTACCATCTCTTCTCCTTTTCAACAGACCACCTTAGACTATGTCACGTTATATTGTGCTCAGTCCTGTTCTTTGTTTGTTCCAGACTACAATTAATAACCTAGCATGAACTCATGTAATTTTGTGCCTTAATTTGAGCATTCCAGATGCACTCATTCATCTAGCCAGGTCAACTGGACCAACAGGATAGCAGCACTGTCCAGTAAGACCCATAGTGTTGGCTTGTGTGTTTACGTTAGCGAAGAATGGTGCAGGAATGCTGTAGTATCAAGTCACTGCTTTGCACTGGTGACACGAGTATGTTCGTTTTGTGGCGTACAGTCTATTCAGTACTTAAATGAGAAAAGCAATAAATAAATTGGACACATTTTTGCTGGTGACGAATCTGCATTAACTGTACCAGCATGTTGATTTTGTGACTTGTGGAGACAATGGGCCATGTTTACATCAATATCCACAGTGCATAGGCTCCACTCAGCCCCCACCTCAGCTGCTCAGACCACATTCTGTGCAATTGTTATTCAAGTGTATAAACCTCTGCTTAAACATGCCAAACCAGTTCTGAAACAGACGAAAACATGGCAATCTTAAGCACTCCAGAATGTTTAGAGCACACAGACTGGCCAGAGTGCTACAATAAACAACACGTTAAGTGAAATCTTAAGTTTCAATCATCAATTAATAATTATTGTTGTCATCATTGCAGTGAAGATACTCTGGATAAAAACTAAATGCTGTAAATGTAACTGTAAATTGTCCAGCTGGCTGCATCCAGCCCCCACCTTGGCTGCTTGGACCACATCCTGTACTATTCTAATTCAAGTGCATCAAGTGCACCTCACTTCACCTGCCACCCTAACCATTCTACAGGCTATGGCATGTCGTTTGCCATTATCGCTCTCTGACCCACCCGGACAGGATACACAATTTCAGACTGTAGTTCAACACAGTAATACCACATCAACTTGTACTAAAATCACCAGTGAGTTATACAAGCTGGCCATTTGGGCATATTATTCTTTTTCCCCCATTCATGTTGAATATACAAGGAGTTCATTAATTTAAGAGCTCGATATAAAGTTGAAAATTCCTTACAGCATGTGTCACCTAGTTGTATTTTCATAAGGTACTGTTCTATTGGAGATGGTCATTTTATTTATTAGGATCTTGATTATTATTCAGAGAGTGCCTAATTTGCAAATATCTGTAAAATCTGCTTTAGGGAGATCAAACACTTGCCTAAATTGAACAAAGGACTTGAGAACCATAGATTGTGTATATAGGTTAGACCACGTCTAGACCCATTTTAAATCCTGAATCTAAATACAATGAGCAAAAATGACACATGGATTTAATTGAAGTTAAAGAAGACAGGTGTCGGAAATCTATGCTCCCTCAAATTTGGATTGGTGCTTGTACTTGTCAAGGGAATGTCAGTAAATAAAGGGTCCTCTATCCTATGTTTACAGTTTGATCTCCAACCACCTGGTTGTAGTATCATTGGTAATAATAGTTACTATAGCAGCTTCACATCAGGGAGGGCCATTCCCCCGCCTGACTTAGATAGATGACATGTTTTGAACTGGATTCTTTTTACTCTGCCAGACAAAACGAGAGATCATGCGGTTACATTTGGAAGGTCAATTTTGAAATTGGAATAGGAAGCATTTGAAATAAATAATAATAATCTTGGAAGAATATATATATATATATATATCGATTCTATTCGCCTTGACAGTCAAGGGTAATTCCAACCAGCAGATTATTTTTTTAATGTTGTGTTTAATGTTATTTTTAATGTTGTGGATTGTCCTCATCCCATCATATCCCATCATAGTTGGCACAATATAGTCTGTCTATTAAGGGCTGTATAAGAAGACCAATATATTTAATACTTTCTCCTAATCTAAAACTACTATCACGGTCAAAAGTACAAGTAATGTAGCAAAAACATACGCCATATGACTGACATTTTTTACTCAAGTAGAAATAAAACAGTAGTCACTCAAAAATGTACTGAAAGTAAAATATTTCTTTAAAAATGATTCATTTAAATAGAGCTGCACATCCATGAAACTTATACATATATAGTGGTATAAGTAGCATACATAGTGGTTTATATAGTGACTTCATGTCCATCCATAAAAATCCACTCAGATATAGCACCTCTAGTGTCCCCACTAAGACAAATAAACTGCTGATTTTCATTTTAGCAGTAAATACCAAACAGCAGAGCTAATAATTCCTTTAAGTAAGACCAGGGCTGGAGTGGAACTTGTTTTCAGACCATCTACATACATTTACATAAAGCAGAGCAGAACTGCCCACCCCAAACTTCACTCACACACACACACACACACACACACACACACACACACACACAGAGCTAATAATGTCCTGCAATGGGGATCATCACATCAGACTACATTCCTAACAGAAGTGCAGTCACCCTACATATTCCAACACCCTGATACCAAACAACAGCAACCAGTCACAATACTGGATTCACACATAAGGACAGTTAAACCCACAAAGTTAAAGATGTACAAACTAAACAGGCACACAGTTTGCTGCTGTGAAGAAAACATGAAGGTTCAATCAGACAGCCGATACGAGGAAAAACACAGCAATCTTATACACCAGATCTGATCACTGTAGGCCAATGCTGCCACAGCAGGTATAGGAGCATGTTTACGTCTCCGCAGTGCATCTTACCTGTAATCCTGTGTCTCAATGAACTGATATAACTTTGGATGTTCGCTTCATCTTTACAAAGCCCAGCCAGCGTGTGTATTCAAACAACGCTGTAACTCCAAATGAATTTGAGCCACCAATCTCTTCTTGTTCAAACTCCCTTTCAACCTTAAAAAGTCATGTGGTTACACGCAGCGGCTGTGCACTCGTCTGAAAATGACTGCTACATCAGTTAAGGTGGAACAGGAAGGAAGGGTAACTTGAGTCTTCTGTACAAGTGAAAATGTGATTCACAGTAAACGCAAACATTAGCTAAAACCACAGCAGCCTCGAGCCAGCATGTGGAAAAGGCTGAAGCCCTCTTCTATCCAGGGGAGAAAAAAGAACAGAAGATGACGAAAGACTGGAAAATGACAGATGTAATGTAATATGATGAATGAATACTTTAATTGTTGTATAGTAACAGATACTGCGGGATGCTCGGAGCAAAGTTATCTTGATCTATAATGTTTGCTAATCTTAATTTAGCAAGAGTTAGCGTCAATTACTCCCACCTTAAATCAGTTTAAAGTGGGAAAGACTATGAAGGTGGGGAAATAACCTTAATAGTTTTCAGTAATACACTGTTTCTTGTAAGTGTGCTGCCTGCACGAACCATCCACTGTCTGCCTGAGGGAAACACTTACTAACATCTTAGCCTAGTTAGCTAGCCAGTGTTAGCCCTGCGTATCACAGTGGGTTAAAATGTGTTTCCTTTCGTCATAAACTGATTTAAGCCCTTTTGCCGGAGGGAATTACATTGGTCAGGGCTGGCTCTGAAATCAGTTATAGGGCTGTCCCTGTATTCTTACACAGGGATCTATAAAAATCAGTGATGGTCCTCTGATAACGCTGCAGTAATACCCAGTCCTCTCAGACCCTCAGCAGCCTCCCAGTTGAAGACTTTCGTTTCTCCATTGAAATGCACTTTCCAGATGGCAGGATAAAGAGTTTGCCTTGTCTAGACATTCATATGACACATCTAGGAGACCTAGTTTATCCAAAATTACGTATAATAATATTATGTAAAGAATTCAGGGTATTTTGTCTTATTCTGAAATTATCTGTTAATATATTTTTCCATTGCAGTGTACACTCCAAGAATTTACTTCAAACACAGCAACCATGCGCTGCCTAATGGCAGATCACGAGTTGCTGTTTAACACTGTCTCACTGAACTCCCTCTCCCTCTCTTTGCTCTTTACTGCAGAGTTTCACTTTAAACGTATGGCACTGACTAAACACAAGGCTGCAGATACACTTGCGCCGCTGCCCTTAGTCAAACAGTAGCAGCTCTGTTGCTAACTGTAGCTGGTGAAAGGTCCAGAAACTCTCAGAATCCCCATATGCATCCAAGTACAAGTTTAAAGATCCTCAGGGAAGAAGTTCTCCCTAGCTTCTGTTCTCCTTCCCCCTTGGACCTGCCCACCAAGGCTAAAAATGGCCAGAATGCAGCGTAGAGGAGTGGTTTTAAGATGAAAGACATATGTATGTTTTGTATCTTTACAGCAACACGGCAGAAGCTAATCTTCAGTAAAACATACACGCAACCTCACCTAAAAGAACTCTCAGGCCATGGGAAATTAGTTTCTATGGGCCAAAGAAACCAAGACTGAACCCTTCGGCATTAATGCCAAATATTACTTTTTGAGGAAACCAGGCACCACACATAATGTTTCTCTTTCCATCACTATGGTGACACCAGTTCCTGTTCTTTCTTCACACAAACTATGGAAGTTCAGAACTAATTAGCATGCAGCGTTTCTTATTGGCTGCATTTTGGGGAAACATGGTTTGTTGTCGAAAGATGCATCAGCAGACAGATTTCCAGAATGGGCAGATCTTTGGTAATCTGACTGGAACGTGACTCTTCTATTGATTCTTTCCTGAATGTGTGGCTCCACTGGAAATATCTACTAATCATTTATGATCCTATATTATTTTCCTTATCCATTTCTTGGTTCTGTGAAACCAAGAATGGAGAATGTATTTTTCACAGTAGCTGATATTGTGTGAGCTTGGTTTGGAGAAAACCGACTGATTTAACATAATGAATTATGTAATGAATTATTAACATTTGATTATCCAATCGAGGTACTGGATGATAACTACAAACAGCATAATGCTCCCAGCAAGAGAGAATTGGAAATATTGGTGTTTAAAATGTGCCCACAGTACTGTATGCACTATGTACAGTGAATGTAAATAAAGTTCAAGGTGAAGACAGAAGTGAAGGATCTGTATGCAGGAGTATGATGCATTTTAATTAGTACGTTGCTGCATGTTATTCATGTTTTATCTTGAATTGAACATTATAGTAATTGTGGTGGGCGAGGCATGTAGCATGTTTTTACTTCCCAAAAAATGGATCATTGCTTTTCACTTATCTACTTCCAGCACTAAGTATTGATATTTTAAAAATAATTGTTTAACCAGTGAACAGTCAAAATATTTCACAGCATTTCATCTGTTTTCACAACAGCTGTGATCAGCATTCCCAGTTACGATCCCTGCAATAACTACACTTCCTTGGATCAGCCCTGGAGAGCTAATAATGAGACTGGACTGAACATCTGTGACAGTGACTTCAGCTGGAACGGCTGGTACCGGTTCTTCTATTACGGGATGAACATCCGTATGGCAGAGAGCTGCATTCCTACATCCAGATGTGGTACTTATTACAGTCTGTGGCTCAACGGTCCCCATCCTGAGATAGAGGATGGAGTGGTCACTCGCCAGATCTGTGGGAATGCAGGAAGTGACTGCTGTTACTTTGGTTCCACCTCGGTTCGAGTTAAAGCATGTCCAGGAAACTACTACGTGTACGAGCTTGTCAGTCCAGTCCAGTCCTACTACTACTACTACAGTTATTCCCTCTGCAACGCGGCTTACTGTACAGGTAACACTGCATTTGATGGGTTTGCATTGTGATTTTAAACAGAGTTTAGCAAAAGTGAGAGAGACATCAGGTAAAGTAAGAACAATAATCTTTATGTTTTATTGCTGTTTGAGTTATAGATCCAGTACAATATACAATATCATGAATAGTTACCACAAGAGTGCATATCATTCAGCATTTGTTTGTACCAATTCAACTAGGGACAAAATTAAATATTTGGCGAAGGCCGGATACCGAACATCGTTTTTCATTAATTTTGCCACTTTTTTCACCATTGCATAAATTAAGTAGGCTTAATGTATTTCTGTCTTGGTTTTCAGAGAAAAGAAAAACAATTATTAAACTGCAGTTTAAACATATTTACTGAACATCTTAAGATCCCAGCAGACATACCAACAAAG
>JAVGWN010002136.1:0-11450 GCA_034552555.1 Semaprochilodus insignis
TACCAGTTCACCACAGGATGTCTGTATTGGTTACAGTTGATTCGTCAGGACAAGAGCTCTCAGTATGAACGATAGAGAGCGGCTACCTGATTTACATACTGCCTTTAGAGACGAGACCGGGTGTAGGAACACCGCACCTCAGTAATACCAGATTCTCCTCTTTACCAGGTGGAATCGCAGCGTATAACTGTGGCCCCAACGCCGTCACCTCTCAGAACGTGGATGAGAAAACAGAGCAAAGAGATTACGCAAACGACGTCGTGGCCCGAGCTCAGTGGTACAAGAGCAATGAATCAAAGTGGCTGAACTGAATTAAACATGAATTCTCATTATCCAACTGTGTATTACTCTTCTTCTTTACCAACATTCCATGTATCCCACTCACATTGCAGCAATACAAAATCCCAGCATCCATGTGGGATACCATAGTGACTGCTGGCTACATCCTAGCAGGGATGCCGGGATCAGAGTACACAATACTGGGTAACACTGTCCATGAATCAGGTATATACAGTATATAGATTTTTCCTGTTCTTAACATTATTAAAACCTGTATCATAAAGCTTAACTCATTCATTCATAACGCATTCATTCATAGAGCTCATCAATAACACCACTTTACGTCTGTACTGAAGGCTTATAAGTGTTCATTAGATGTTATGTGCACTTACAAGATTATCATCATTATGAAGATACAGTGGCCACACTGTGGATCCTTATGAAGTATTATGCAAATGAGCAGAACATTAGTTATCAAATACTGATAATGTTAATTACAGGGAAATAGATACATTATAATGCATTATGTCACTTTATGGGCTATGAAGGGTTTCACTAGTGTGTTATAACAGTAATTGTGTGTGATTATGAACATTTATGCACAGTTACAAAGGCTTATGTCTATTATTATAAAGCATTATTAAGACTTTATAGATCTTCATGAATGCAGTTATAATGCAATTAAACACACCTGACTCATGGAAAGTGTAACCTGGCCGGACTACACGTTTGACACGGGCCAGTCATTCATGGCTAATTGTTCATGTTGGGGACGCGGGTCCATCATGGGTACAGAAGTGCTGTGTGGGATGCTGGCAGTTTTGAGTTTGAAGTTCAGTGCCAGTGGGCTCTAATGTTAGCTAGCTAGTGATCCTAGCTAATCTAGCTAATGTAGGCACTTGTGGATTGTTTTGACACAGCCTGTGGGCTTTATAGGGTGTTTCTTGCTATGTACAGACATCTTCACACTCCGGTTGTTAGCTATTTTTACGTGCTGCTCAGCTAAAATGAAGATAGTTAGCTACCCACAGCTAGCTAGCTATCTTCGTCAGCTCGTCTGACTGGCAAGCCGGACAACTGAAACACGAAGATGTGGGTTCCCCCCATAGACTGTCTCAAGGGCATCCACAAAAAGCCAGTTACCTGTTGCTAGTAGGTGTTAACGTTAGCAAGGCCCACTAGCTAGCAAACATTACAGCTCTGTGCAACCAAACTTGGTTTATCTTCATTGGTGTGAGAACCGTAGCTCACCTTATCAACTCCAGACATTTCATTTCCTCTCTGCCAACTCAAGGAACCATCTAGAATGATAACTGAGTAGCTTCCTGGATGCAGATCTACTCAAACAGTGAGAGCCAGGACAGTAGAGGCTATAGGACCTGGACGTGAAGGTTCACCTTTGAGGAAAATATCATTTTGATTAGTGACAATTAATCCCAGCTTTCTTATTGTATCTGTTTATCAAATGAGCTTGTGTCCGTCCAGGCTGGTCTCCAATCATTCTCCATGAACTATGAGCTCCCTACTAAGCTCCACAGTGCCATCAACACAAGGAGCACAGCAAAGGAAGAAGGGAGCAACTGTGCCTGTCCTTCACTGGTTCATTATCAGCTCCATTCTGCAGTGATGCACTTTGTCTGGATGACACAGCAGTTTACAGATCCAGGGGTCCGTTTACGATAAACCCAGAGTGAAAGTCTTCCAGAACGAGCTTTCAGTTTCACTCTGGCTTTGCCTCCCTATAACCTGCCAGTGCTGAGAACACAAGAGTAGCTATTCCACTGCATGACTGGAACTGAATCATCATCATCATCATCATCATCATCATCATCACTGTAGATGACATGTACAATCAATAGCAGGACCACCTGCCTGCATGTGCGCATGTACCGTATAGGTCTCTTCTCCACACAGAGCTAACTACATAGACCAAGCTCCAACAGCAAGACAGCACTGAGTTCCAGAAGGTCCTATAAGTCTGTTCCATCAATAGAGACCCCCGAGACCACTGCTGTCAAACATACATCCATCCATTAATGAGAGGCACTAAACAGAATAACCCTGTAGGAACAGAGAGAGGATGAAAAACATAAAGAAGACAGAAACAGGGGGTGAGAGAGAGAGGGGTGGAGAAGCAGGGGAGGGGTCAAAAAACAGTTTTCTCTGAATGCATGACATGGATAGGAAAAGAGCCAAGTCAGGGGCCAATCGGGCACGGTGGTCCAGTCTTGCATGGGCCAATCAGATGCCCCCCAGTGATATAAAAGCACAGGCAGTCTGAGGAGGAAGAACACTGAACTTCAGCATGGGTAAGTCCTTCTTTACTGTCTTCACTTATGGCGCTCTTATTCTGATCTGAATGATGTTTCTTTAAACCCGTACAGCACTGAGCTGTATTATTATTATTATTATTATTATTATTTTATTATTTTTATTATTAATTTTATATCAGAATAAGACAAAACCCCAGCATCCATATAGGGACACCATAGTGACTGAATAGCAACACCTTGCAACCACCTGGGATGCAGGGCTATTGACACAAACCTCCAAAAATCAGTACCGTGTGTCTGTTGTAAAACTGAACTAGCCCACCACAACAGCACGTCCAACATAACATCAACATTAGCCTTTATCGCAAATCAATATGATATCTGCAGGTATGTTCAGTTTAGTCCGACTGCAGTGAGGAGGTCAGCAGGTGTATTNNNGCAGTGAGGAGGTCAGCAGGTGTATTCAGTGTAGTCGGACTGCAGTGAGGAGGTTAGCAGGTGTATTCAGTGTAGTCTGACTGCAGTGAGGAGGTCAGCAGGTGTATTCAGTGTAGTCCGACTGCAGTGAGGAGGTCAGCAGGTATATTAAGTTCAGTCCGACTGCAGTGAGGAGGTCAGCAGGTGTATTCAGTGTAGTCTGACCGCAGTGAGGAGGTCAGCAGGTGTATTCAGTGTAGTCGGACTGCAGTGAGGAGGTCAGCAGGTGTATTCAGTGTAGTCTGACTGCACTGAGTATTAAGTTGCATCTCTTTTCGCAGTGCTCATGCGAGGAGAATTCTGAATAAACAGTTTCACTATCGTTCTACTTCCTGAGGAAGTCTGCAGTGTACGCCCATCTGCATTCCTCCACAAATAGAAGAGCAGTGTGGAACATCGCTCAGAACGAGGGAGATACGGAGCACATCTACAGCTGAAGGTAAGGTGGAGCTTCTCTCAATCTCTAAAGCTTCTAAAACAGAATGTAACACTAACTCCAGATAAATGACGTATCAGACACAGCAGTGCTGCCGGAGTGGTTAAACACCCCAGTGTCACTGCTGTCCTGGGGGCAGCGCCCTGTGGGCAGCGTCCTGCGTGTAGTGTCCTGTGGGCAGCGTCCTGCGGGCAGTGTCCTGTGGGTAGTGTCCTGTGGGCAGTGTCCTGTGGGTAGTGTCCTGTGGGTATATATGTGTGTGTTTGTGTGTGTGTGTGTGTGTGTGTGTGTATGATTATGCGTGTTCCCATTAAGGGGTGGAGGGAGGCTGGCTGGTTGTGACCAAAGCAACAGGGCCAAATTCACCGTTGTTTATGTTATTATGAGCAGTGTAAAGACATTTTCGGCTCATCAGGAAGCTGTGTCAGGTACAATCAGACTATGGTGGAACGCCACGGTCTAAAACACTGCCTTCACACCACTGTTGGAACTGCGTGCCATATAGTCTTATTTACTGTATACCAAAATACCAAAACTAAATACCAAAAGGGTATTTTACCTGCGCTGTAGCATTAACAACACCCTTCAACTGGAACTGAGGAGCCCATACCCTGGAACCGACTCAGACCATTATTCTCCTGGGTTCGTCCACCAAATCGAGATTCCTCCATCAGACGCTCAGTCTAACGTTCAGTTCATGAAGACTAACGAGGGGGAAAACGGCTTGTTTTGTCACTCCTCACAGAGTGGGTTATGTAATATAAGTGATAACAAGGAAACTGAAACCAACGACTACCGATGCAGCAAATCCCTAGCAATGCAGGAGTAGCCTGGCTCCACCGCAAACTCCACCTAGAAGTAGGACAGCCATTGCCTCAAAAACCTGCTCAATCCTTTCATTAGTCGTACTTCCATTGTTACTGCGATATGAGTCTCCACACTGAGTGCAGTGTATTTAAAGCATTAAATGGACTACCACCACCATGGTTTGTCTGGACCTGATGCATGTCAGAGTTCAGCAAACTCATCCTTTCCATTCCACTAACACCACCAATGAATGTAATTCATGTATTGATGTTCCTGTTTTAGGCTCTGTCTCCTTGGACAGTATGGATTTCAACATAGTTGAGGTGGCGGGCCTGGGTAGACCCTTCCAGCTCGGCATGGCCTATGATTTAAGAAAGCACAAACTTCTAGCAGGTACCTGTCTGACCTCACCTGATATGTGATTGGACCTAATTACTGTGTTGTTAGTTTCGAGACTTCCCCCAACTGTGATTGGACCTAATTACTGTGCCGTTAGTTTCGAGATTTCCCCCAACTGTGATTGGACCTAAGTACTAGGTCTTCAGAGACCTCACCCTGACTGTGATTGGTCCTAATAACTATGTTGTAACTTCTGAGATATCTGCCACCCCCAAAAAAGAATTGTGATTGGTCCTAATCACCATGCTGTTAGTTCCGAGACCTCCCGCAAAGAGTGATTGGTCCTAATAACCATGCTGTTAGTTCTGAGACCTCACCCGAACTGTGATTGTTCCTAATCACTATGGTGTTAGTTCTGAGACCTCCACCGGACTGTAACTGAACCTAATTACTGGGTCTTTACAATCTTCTTAACTGAGTACAAAGATGCAAGATGCAGCCAAAAGTAATTCCTGTTGCTCTTCCTCAGGGGTGACCTTGTGGGATTACGAAACACTTCAGAAGAACATTGGGGTCAGTGACCGATACGACACAAAATTCAGCCTTTTGACCTCCGACAGCAGTGAAGATAAGAAGTCCACTCAGAAGATAGACGCCGACCTCAAACTCGCTGCAATAAGCGGACATGTGGATTTTGGCGGGGCATTTAGATACTTTGCAGAGGACAAAAAATCTGAAAACCGTGCCAAGCTCACGTTATCGTACCACGCAACCACCACATTTCGCCAACTGTCCATGGACCACTTGACCAATACATCTTACCTGAATGAGCTGAAAAGAACCGGCGCAACACACGTAGTTGTAGCAATCCTGTACGGGGCCGATGCTTACTTTGTCTTCGAAAGACAATTGGATTCATGCGAAAACAAGATGGAGGCAGAGGGAAAGCTAAAACTCGCAATCCAGAGTCTTTCATTTTTAAAGATAGGTGAAGCTGGCTTTGACGCTTCAGGGCAGATGAAGGACAGCGACAAGCAGCATTTTGAGAACATAAGCTGCACTTTCCATGGGGATTTTAAGCTATACTCAAATCCCTGCACCTTCCAAGACGCATTAGAGGTGTACAAACAACTTCCGCACTTGCTCGGAGAGAAAGGAGAACACGCGGTTCCGCTCCAGGTATGGCTCTACCCTCTCTCCAAACTACCAAAGGCAGAACCAGAAGCTCCTGTCTATAATGTAAGACTTATCAGTGATGGTCTTAACACAAGCATGGCGCATGCCATGGATCGCTTGAATACGACTGAAGGGAAAATCGATGACCTCATGAACTACGAGGCTGCCAAATTGTTCGCTCCATTCCATAGCAAACTTCAGGATCTGAAGGAGAAGTTCAGTCAGCACAAGGCAGAGTTCATGACAAACCTTGCTCGCCTGCTGCCCCTGATTCGTGGGCAGGAAAAAGAAGAGAGTGACCTCCTTGTTCTCCTGAACGCTCATGAGAAGTCTCTGTTCAACAGCGCTGCGATAGAACAGTGGTTAAAGTACAGAAAGATGGAATCAGAGGTGCTAGGAAGCATCTTAGAGCAGCTGCGAGAGATTGAGGTCAGTCTGGACGAAGATCTTCACCTTCTCCTGATGGACTCAGAAACTGAAAGGGTGGTCAGCTTCACGTTCACGTTTCTGGACACGCCAGACCCCTTCTTGTTAGATCTAGCGGAACAACGTGCAGGTAGCACTGCCGAAGTTCAGACGTGGTTAAAAGGAGAGGTCATCATGACGATGAAAAAGAACCTGACTATGTTCAGAGACCTGAAGAAATCCAACAACAGCAAAAGCACAAAATTCAGTGTGTCCTCCAGCATGAGCCCGATCTTCAGCAACAGAGGTGCGACTGAGGGACCGAGCCACAAGGAGACCCAACCTGGAGCATGCATCATGTTGTACGAAGGCTGGTCTGACGAACCTCTCTGCTTTACCCCCCCATCTAAACCCACCCCCTCCGTTACCCTTTGTACTTCCACCAGTATAAAACTGAAGTTGAACCACGAATGCGATGTCACAGAGAGGTACATACTGGAGTACAAACCGAGGACGACGAAGGAGTGGACAACCCTGAACTTTTCGCAAGACAGTGTTACCTTGTCAAACCTGAAATGTGCCACTGAGTATGAGATCAGATGCACTGCGTTGGGCGAAAAGGAATACTTACCAGTCACCAGTGACATCATAAAAGTTCGAACCTCAGACACCTCTTAACGGGACGGTACGAAGAATAACGAACTGGGTCATGCCCAAGAGGGTGGGCTATAGTGCTGCCCACTGTTATTAGATGCTAGACAACAAGTTCCCAACCTAGGCTCTGGAGTTCCCACCACCCTGCACATACTTTAGTGTTTGCCCAGCTCCTGCCACAATGGACTTGTTAATGTACAACTACATAATTATTAATGAGACTATCTATTATAGATGGCCCGAATACCAATCCACTTGTTAAGTCAAGTTGTGAAATATCAGCTTTGTGACGTTCAGGTCGTAGCCTCTACTGCACTGGCCGAGGCTCTCGTTACTTGAATAGATCCCCAAAAGATAAGAGTCCAAACTCAGTTATCATTCTAGCTCTTTCGCAGTGATGAGAAGAGAAGAGAAGGTGTCTGCAGTCGTTAAGATCAGTTACAGTTCTCACACCAATGAAGAAAAACAAAGTGTGGTGCCAGTGTGCTCTAATGTTAGCTAGCCAGCTAACCTAGCTACGGTTAGCAACTTCTGGCAAAGCCAAACCGGCCCTTTGCACATACTTGATATAGTTGGTGGGTTTTTAGGGCGTTTCCTGCTATGAAGTCACGTCTTCGTGTTTCAGTTGTCAGGCTTGTCAGTCAGAAAAGGGCTGATGACAATAGATGGCTGTCTAGCTAAGGCGTAGCTAGCTATATTCACTTTAGCTGGACAACACATAAAACAGCTAACAACCGGAACATGAAGATGTGGGTTCATAGCAGGAAACACCCTGTAAAACCCACAGTCTAGTCAAGGGTCTCCGCAAAGGGCCAGTTTGGCGTTTGCAAGTGGGAGCTGGGTTTGCTAGCTATAGTTAGCTAACATTAGAGCCCACTGGGACCAGACTTTGTGTTTCTTCGTTGGTGTAAGAACTGTAACTCAGTTCATCAGCTGCAGCCGTTTCCTCTTCTCAGCTCGGACAGAGTGAATACTCAGTTTGAAATATAGTTTTCCAAACTGATAAGAATTGTGGTGATGTTCTGGTGAGGTATGCTGTATATCATAGACTGTAGTCTATACAACCATGTACTGTGTAGTATACAGTATAGAACCTCCACTCCTATGTTACTGCTTGCAAACGCCTCCCGTGTTTATTAGGATCTCGGGAAGATTAAGCTTTGCTGGACGTACATATAATCACCTCCACTCCTGTTTTTGTATTATATGGTCATATGTTTCATTATTGTTTATTGGATCAGTTACTAGGAATATAACAATAAACTGTAATCTACTATATAGGATTATATCACAGTACTGCATTATCACTGTACTGAGCATGTACAGAAATAAACATCTACCCAATCGAGACCACTGTATCATCAAATGAATTTTGTGGCACATCACATCCCTACTACTCACAGAATAACAAAATATACATACTTATGGGGAGAGTGAAGTACTGCAAAGCATGTTCAGTCAATCATAAGCACCCATTCAAACCCAGGTGAGCAATTTAGACGGCATCAGGAGCTCGCTGCATCCGGCAGATGCAGGTAAAGTCTCGAAGGTAAGGTGGATGAACGATGCTCGCTAAGATGGCAGAATGTTATTGTGTAAAGTTTTGATGACTCATTGAAGTCTAAAAGCTGTTATTCAGAGATCTGTCACAGATTTTGATGTTGTAGTAAAATATATATTACACTACAGGATATATTTACATTTATGGCATTTAGTTGAAGCTCTTATCCCGAGCTACTCACAAGGTTAACCATAGTACAGACAGGCCAGTGTAGCGTTAGGAGTCTTGCCCAAGGACATGGGGTGGTAGATTCCTGGCGGGTGGTGGCGTTATCTGCTGCGCCACACCAACCACCATTTACAGCACCATTCCTATTCACTGCACTGTGATAATATCTCACACATTACTCAGCCACGTGTGGAATAAATCAGATTTTTTTCATTCCCATATACATATACAAATATATAATTTTCAGTGTCCTGGTCACAGTGAAACAGGAACGTTTGGGATAAATATACGTTTATGTTTAAGTTTATGTTTACGTTTTACAAATAAGCAATCGGAATATGACACATAGAAGCCAGGAACAAACAAGAACCAATGTGTAGTGTGGCCAAAGTGCTGTGCTATAACTGCAATTATCACATCACTATCTTATGACAGTAATGTTATGGTGACATCATATCATGATGGTAGCGTGATGACATTGTACTGTGATGATATTGCATCAAAATAACATGATGTTATGGTATCACTCTAATATTGCATCATTGCGGTATCATACCATTATTACATTATGATACTGTGATATTATTGATGATGTGATATCATGGTATGTAATACTCTATTACTGTAACGCTGTATCATTATGATATTGTACAGAGCTAATACTGCATTACTATAACATTGTATCATAAGAATATTGCATCATGCACAGAGTAAAGTGGAAGTATTATATGGTAAAAATAATAACATTGTATTATTATGATATTGTACATGGCTGATATTGCATTACAGTAATATGGCATCATGGTAATATTGCATCACGGATAGCTTACAGTGCTAGTATCATATTGCGATAACGTTATAATGGTAATATCACACTGTGATTATATAATTTCACAGTAATATCACATCATTGTGATATCATACTGTTGTAGTATGACTCATACTGACTCATTATAACATCACAATACAATACAGTCTTGTCATATTCAGATAACACTGTACTGTGAAGATACGTTGTCATGGTAACCTCATTCTATAAACCAAATATCACTACAACATCATCATGGTATCACACCAGAGTTATATTCCATCATGATAATACTGCATCACATTATTGCATCATCATGGGATACATAGTACAGCGATGATGATATACTACCGTAGGGGTCTCTGGTGACTCCCCCCCGTAGGGAACGTCACACGGTAGCGGGTGTTATTATTCACACTGCCCTGGAAATCAAGATGAGTCGGCGAGGAAACACTGAATCTATCCTCTCTCGCCCCTCATCAGGGAAAGGCCCTGGCTGGCCGCTCTGAGACTGAAATACAGTGGACTATTCATCCTTTCCCGAAACATCCCACCCACTTCCTCTCTCCGCCTGGTCATCAGGGAGTGGACGGCACGGCAAACCCATAACACCAGGATACTAAAAGACATTTTCAGGATATACGACAGGA
This sequence comes from Semaprochilodus insignis, assembly GCA_034552555.1. Taxonomy (NCBI): domain Eukaryota; kingdom Metazoa; phylum Chordata; class Actinopteri; order Characiformes; family Prochilodontidae; genus Semaprochilodus; species Semaprochilodus insignis. The sequence goes on from JAVGWN010002136.1 coordinate 10,034, forward strand.
AAGGACCCAGCAAAAGCAGCGGCAGCGCTGGCTGGAACAGGAGAAACGCAGCGGCTACATGTTCACCGCCCAACTGGAGGTGGTGCACAGCTGAAACACAATCAGCTACATGTGACGGTGCAGTTTAATCAGTCTATTCAGAGACTCTGCGCTGGCTGGTGTTGTTTACAGGCTGTGGCTGCTCTAAATCTGTCCTGCAGTTGTTCTGGGCTCGAGAGGTGCTGAGCACCACCGTCGTATACTCAGTAAACAGTGCTGTGATGTATGTATATGTATATGTGATGTATGTATATGTACATATATGAACACACAGCCCACTAGCAGGGCCGCACACCATGTTTAGCAGAAAGACACGCACTGGTGAGAATGGGCTGTGAGGCTGATTGTGTATTCCGGTTGTTTTCCGCTGCACATTCCCTTCCACGAATACAGACGCTGTTATGTAAGAGAGATTCCAGACACGGCGCTCGGGGCGTTTCGCTACTGCAGCAGCTGCACACAGACCTCCACATTACATCATGTATCCCCCACACACATAGGGCTGTCTCAGCCAATTATATCGGGAATCTAGCACTAATTCTGGAACACTCTTATAGATTCCTGATAATTGTCAGAGCTGTGACCTAATAGCGTGTGGTCCCTCCACGAGCACCAATAACAGCTCTGATCTGACGTATGAAAATATAATATTCATGCCGTATCGCCCCCCCCACACACCCCGACTTAGAAGTAACTTTGTTCATCGTGTTCGTCATCACTGAGTGGACAGGTAGTTAGTTCAGATCGGAATTCTGATACACGACTCGTAGGGCTGGACCCGACTATTTGGGCATTCGGATATTCGTTTGTTGGGTAGGATATTCGTTCGTTGGGTACGTCATGCTTCAGTTCAGGCTGGGGCGGTAAGAGAAAGACAGTAACAATCACAGAACTAAAAGGGTTCGGTTCTTTCACTCCAACCCGCTTGATAACACGTCCAGGTCCAAACCTCTACTGAGCGAGGAGGTTGGTCTGGTCACCATGCTGCAGTTCTGGGTTCACTGTAGTTTAAATCGAGTCCAGAAAACTGCTGAGAAGAGGAACCGGCTACAGCTGATAAGCTGAGTTACAGTCTTACACCAATGAACACACACACAGTTTGGTGGCAGCGGGCTCTAATGTTAGCTAGCTATAGCTAGCACACCTAGCTAACGTTAGCTCCCACTGGTAAACACCAAACTGGCCCTTTGTGGAGACCCTTGACTAGTCCGTGTGTTCTGTAGAGTGTTTCCTGCTATGAACCCACATCTTCATGTTCCAGCTGTTTCATCTGATGTCCAGCTAAAGCAAATATAGTTAGTCTTAGCACCGCCTTAGCTAGTTAGCTAGCTATCTTCATCAGCTCTTTTTTGACTGACAAGCCTGACGACTGAAACTC
>JAVGWN010002137.1:0-11450 GCA_034552555.1 Semaprochilodus insignis
TGTGTATATGTGTATATATAATATGATCGGTTCAGTGTCAGTGAAAGTGGATTGAAACAGTTATGGGCAAATATGCAGCTATATATAAATGTGTTCATTACCACCATGAAAATGAGCTCATCTTGTGAGCTCCATCACCTGTGAATTGAAGGGGTTTGTGTTTAAAGTTTGACAGTGTTTGCAGCAAACTATTATTTTAAAAAATGAAGGAAAATATATTTTTTGCATGACACCATATATTGAATTAAAATTGAGCTAATTAAACCAGTGTCTTCAGTGTTGGTGCGTTAGCTGTGGAATGTGCGTCTCCCTTTTTTTGAACCTGTTTTAGTTCTTATGGGGAAAAACAAAGGAGAAAATATGACTATAAAACACTGAAGCAAAGAGGAAATGTATCATTTACTGGAGATTGCTCTCCAACTCTGAACACGAGTGAAACAAGGACGTGGCTTGTCGTAGAGCATGCTGAAGTGCTGTGTGTGTTTGGCTAAATCTAATTTCATCTTGTTTCACTTGGGCTTTGCCTGTTATTCTCATTCAGCTCAGGACAGAGACAAGGATAGATGGCAGAGGGAGGGAGAGAAAAGAGAAAGCTTCAATTATGTTCTTCTAATGGAAGTTATTACTGTGTATTCAGCTTTTGATTTTGAGGCTTATTATTGTCGTCAAATGATGTGAAGTTTTCAGTAATAGTCAAAGTCAAAGTGAACTTTATTGTCATTCAGCCTTTACAGCAGGAGTGCATAGCTGAACGAGATTGTGTTTCTCCAAACTCCGATGTGCAAATGTAAACATAGTGCAAACACACGAGACATAGTGCAGACGAGACATAAGTATAAATATAGAAGGGGGGGAGTAACAAATAGGAAATTATACTTTACACGTACAGAAATAATATTATTGCACACTGTAACATATAATGTAAACATAACACTGTAGCTGTAAACTGAACACTGGGAAGTGGTAAAGTGCATGATTATAATAAACAGTGAGATTATTGCACATAAATTAGCAGCATTAAAAAAATTGAGATGTGAGTTGCAATAAATAATATATATTAATATACTGTGTACGGCTCTGATATGCATGGATTGAGTAGTTTGTGGGCCTATGGAGGATCACATGAGTACTGAGTACTGACATTGTGTGTGTTCATTATGTGTGTGTGTTCAAGAGTTCAACAGTCCTGATAGATCTGCATGTCAATCAGCGTTGAGCAGTCTAATGGCTTGTGGAAAGTAATTTTATATTTTATATTTAATAATGCTTGATTAGAAACACCTACCTTGTACTTCCATTCACTGGACACATTATTAGGAACCCTTACATTGTACTTCCACTCACTGGTCACTTTTAGAAACACCTAGCTTATACTTCCACTCACTGATCACTTCATTAGAGACAGCTGCCTTGCACCTCCACTCACTGGCCACATTGTTAGAAACCCCTACCTTCTCCTTGTTTCCACTCACCAGCTGCTGTGCACTGGTGGACCTATTGTGCACTTCAGCTCACTGGCCACTTTTTTACTTACTATATAGAAACTATTTGATTGATGTTACACGTGTCACCGCAACCACTACATTGTTGGCATACCTCCAGTGAATCCAGCAGTGACAGTGGCGTTGACATCGGCAGGAACAGCCCACGTAGAACTGAAAATGAATGTTGTCATGCGTATTGAAACACCCCTTGCTGTGCAGACTGTTGCTCTTTTACTGCATTCTGTTCCTGCACAGTTCATCAGCCTCTCTACATCATTCATTACTGGTCAGTTTCTGACCACAGGGCTGCTGTTGTCCACATGTCATTTGGGTGGTTGATTATTCTCAGCACAGCAGTGACACTGACACGGTTGTGGTTGTGATAGTGGGTGCTAGTACGTGTGTGTCAGACACACTGGTGTTTCTGGAGTTTTTACATGGCAGTGCCACTGCTAGTTTGAGAGTGACCGCCATCCAAAAATATCCAGCAGCCCTTTGATCCAGCGCGTGTGTGTGTGTGATAAGCCCCTGATCAGTGTGAGGTCCATCTGCTTCTGTTTAGTCAGCTTTCCTGCCCCTGTTCTTTCTGCCATAGAAGGAAAACTCTCAGCTTTCCAGAGAATCAGCGGAACATGCAGGACATTCTGAAAAAATCAGGAAAATTCCAAAGGATCTTCTCTGATTCCTATCCTAGACTCCTCCTCCTCCTCAACAGGGTCTGGTATTAACTCTTTTCTTCCCCTGCAACTTCTGCAAAAGAACATTTAATGAAATAACAGCACAAAAATACACATAATGCAATATAAAGTAAAACAGTTTAGGACAGAGCACTGACTGCCCGTTCAGCCCGAAGTGATTTGACTTCACCTATTCAGCCTACAGTAGTTTAGCTCCACTCGTTCAGTCTACAGCAGTAGGGTTCCACTCATTTAGCTTGTAGTTTTAAAGTATGCCTAAAAAAGTTTAGCCCTGCCCGATCAGCCTATAGCAGTTTAGCCCTGCCCATTTAGCCTACAGCACTTGACCCACGCATTCATCCTTCCTGGGTTTAGCCCTGCCTGTTCTATAGCAGTTAACCCCACCCACTCAGCCCTTCTCATTCGTTCTATAGCAGTGTAGCCCAGCCCATTTCTCCAATAGCAGTGTAACCCTGCCCATTTAGCCTATAGCAATTTACCCCTGACCATTAGTCGTACAGGGGCTTAGCCCTGCCCGTTCAGCCTGCAGCAGTTGAGCCCCAATCATTCATATATCACTCTAAATTTGATATAATGATTGAATTAGTCATCTTAAAGGTAACGGAAAAAGGGATGAAGAGAAGTTGGAAAATGGAAGATCATGTAGGAATGGAATCAGAGGAATCATGTAGATCATGTAGGAATCAGAAAAGAAAAAGTGTAGGATGTGGGCCCCTTAATTTCAGACACTGCCTCTCTTCCTGTCCTGCACTCCTCCAGCAGCTCGGCCTGTCACTGTGGAGCGCCCCTCGCTCATTTGCATTTTTAATTAGCACCTTTTCAATCTGAGGCGTTTATAATTGGCTGTGAGGATTTTCCCACACGCTCGGAGTGTCGACCCTCATCACAGTTAGACAGATTAAGCTGGCAGGCTGTAATTTTCACAAAGACGAACCGCGAGAAAAACCTCTGTTGAAGTGATAGGTTGGCGAAAAAAAACCAAAGGTGCACAGATCTTCCCTGCTTACCTCAAATATAGTTGATCAGTTAAGGTGCGTTTGGTGCCTGAAGTTTGTTTGTTTGTTTTAAGCTATGATGCTAATGTAGCTAACAAATAGTGGACACTTTACACCAGTTAGCGCTGTGCTAACTGTACGCCTAAATGGTCACATCTTGGACCGTACTGTATGACATACCTGTAAACATGGACAAAAGTTCAAGTGGACGGCTGCTACTGTTTTTAGCTATGCTAGCATATTTTTGTCCATGCGTAAAAACATTAGTACAATATGCTGTGTCAGTTTACACATAAACAAGTCTATTAGAAATGACTCAACATGGTTTGAGGCAAGCGTGTGATGATGGGCATCAAGTTAGCAACATGCTAAATAGGTTCCTTCCCATTTCCTAGCTACTTTAGCTTTGTAGGTCCAGTATAAAACTGAGAAAGCATAACATCAGACACTAAACATGTTTTGGCTGATGTGGAAACTGGTCCTGTATATACTGACATACCAAAAGTCATGGGATAGCAGTATGTAAATTTGAGGCTGGTTTGTGGTTCCATACCGCCGTGGGATGTGTTCTCATGGCATGGGTTGGGTTCATTGGTCCACCTGGTCTTTGACCAATGCCTGCTATGTTTCACTGCTTGGGGACCATTTGCAGCCCTTCGTGTGCTTCATGGACCTCCACAATGATGGGATATTACAGGGGATAATGCACTGTGCCACTGGGAACAATTTGGGAACTTGTCCAGAATTGGTTCAATGAGTATGCGCCCTCCAAGTTAGCCGGCATGTGCGTCCTCCAAGTTAACGCCACTTCATAATCAGTTTATATACTGCTATCCCATGACTTTTGGCATGTCAGTGTATATGTCATTCAGTGACAGGACTCGAGACAGCAACTCAAGTTCATGTTGACTCAAAACTTAATCTAGATTTGACAATTATGACAAAACCACTAACAAAACTGATTTAATTAGGACTAGCAATGTTAGTCAATCTGAAATCAGAGTGTCCATGTCTCTGGTCACATTAAGAACATTCCACTGTGCCATATCATTTAAAACACGAGATGCTTGTTTCTCTATAATCTTTGATCAAAGTATAGTGATCTCTGCCCACCCAACTCCATCTGGTTGCATCACCGTGCCGACAGTATATGCTAAACAATAATATTGTAAGCATGTACTTCACCTGCATCAACCTGACCAATCATCAGCAAGAAAGCCTGTCATCAGCTCCACTCACAGCTGCTTGTACAAGTATATCTGCAGACTGATCTTCTCAGGGGATGGCCTGGGAACACCCACACCTGTGTGCGTGTAAGTAGTGAGGTGTTATCCAGCGTGCTAATGGCAAGGCGACAGGAGTTCAAATGAGGCATGGTGGTGGAATGCCTTGATTGGGCTCATGTCAGACAAACGTGCAGGCCTTCCATGTCAACTCTCCAGGACCAATTCTAGACAACTCTGGCCCGATGGCACTGTGCATTATCCTGCTGGAATATCCCATCATTCTAAGGGTACATGAAGGACTGCAAATGCTCACCAAGCAGTGAACAGTTGCTGGCAGCAGTCGATGATGTGTTTAGGCAGACCAGTGGACCCAACTCCAATGGTACTCCACACCAGCATGGAACCACCACCACCAGCCTGCACACTGCCAACTGGGGTCCATGGCTTTATGGGGTCTGCGCCACACACAGATCCTACTGTCGGCCCAAAGCAATTGGTACCCTGACTCTTGGGAGTCATGCCACATATTGCCAGTCCTCTAGGGTCCAGATAGCAACCTCGTGAGCCCTGGTGTGTCCGATGTTGTGGTGTTAACAGAGTCGCTCTAGTGGGTCTCCTGCTCCCGTATCCGATGAAAGCCAAGAAATGCTGCACTGACCTGCGGGATATGGGTGTGAGGCCTCTTCCATTTGATGTTGATGTGGTTTCTGCCAGAGTTGCTCGTCTGCTCGCACAGACAATTCTAACCAGACGACACCGGTCACAATCATTAGGCACCTGTGTGCAGCAACTGCATCGTCCACTGTGGGTGGTAATGCTTTCTATGACGTATTCCTGGTGCACACATGACACTGTGGATCAAAGAATGTTACATGCCTGCATGACTTCAGAAATGGAATGTCCCATCTGTTTTGCACGCACAATCATGCCAAGAGCATGCTGGCCAGTGTTCAGCCTCACTTACTAGATAACACCTTGCAACCTATACAGGTGATGCCAGTTCATACTCAATTTACATACTGCTATCCCATGACTTTTGGCGTGTCTGTATAATACAGGGATTTAGGGGGACAAACTGACCACTGTTATTTCAGGAAATGACCGGATAATTTTGTAATTGCTATCGGATTTGCTCATCGGTTTGATTATATTTGCTTGTCTTGATCTTATTTCTGATGGCTTTATCATATGTGTGCAAACAGTGGGAAACATGCCGGACCAGGCTTTGGCTGCCTGCCTCAGACTCAACTCTACGATGTTTATCGGATTAGCCGGGAAAAGATATGGAATTCAGAGCACATCCGCAAAGCTGCGGAATACCAAAGCAGCTCTATTGTTGGACCTGCATTAGGCTTTCGCCTTCTGAGATTTTCTAATTTTAATGGGCTGTCAGAATCACAAAGGCTGCCAGATCACAAACACCTATGAATTTCTTTCTTCTTTTTATGAAATGCGCATGTGATTTATACGAGAGGAGATTTTGCATGAATAATACATCGGAACACACACACACACACACACACACACACACACACACACACACACACANTCGGAACACGCACACACACACACACACACACACACACACACACACACACACACACACCAACGCTCACACGCACACACCTGATAGGCTGATTCTTTTGAAATTAAAAAGCCTGCACCCTTGCTCCCCGTTGACTTCCCTTTCTGCTGCTATTCCAACAAACTCAATACAGACAGACAGAGATTACTCAGTCCTTAAAGCGATGGTTAAGCAAAGCGGTCAGCCTCTTCTTACTTCAGACGTAGTTGATCAGCCAGTCCATTTTTGGTGTCTGCTTCTTTAGTTTTATACTGGAGCCACAAGGCTAATGTTGACAACAAGTAAGCTTATTAGCATGCTAATGGGGCTAGCTGCATGCCTAAATCATCTTAAATAGGCTTAAATAGGACTCACTGTAACCTATACTCACCGGTCACTTCATTCGGTCTACCTTGCTAGTATTGACTTGGACCCCTCCTTTGCCTTCAGAATCGCCTCATTTCTTTGTGGCGTAGATTCAAAATGATGCTGGAAACATTGCTCAGAGTTTTTGACATGATAGCATCACACAGTTGCTGCAGATCTTTTGGCTGCACATCCACGGTGCGAATCTCCTGTTCCACAACATTCCAAAGGTGCTGTATTAGATTGAGATCTGGTGACTGTGGAGGCCGTTTGAGTACAGTGAACTCGTCATGGTCACTAACCCAGTTTGAGACCATTTGAGCTTTGGTGCGTTATCCTGCTGGGAGTAGGTGGGTGGATACACTGTGGTCATAAAAAGATGGACATCAGCAACTCAGGTAGGCTGTGGAGTTTAAAAAATGATCACTTGGTATTAAGGGGGGGTTGGTGGGGCAAAGTGTGCTAAGAGAATGCTCCTCACACCATTACACCACCTCCACCAGCCTGAACCATTGATACAGGGCAGGATGGATTCATGCTTCCATGTTGTTTATGCCGAATTCTGACCCCACCATCTGAATGGTGCAGCAGAAAGCGAGACTCTTCAGAAGAGGCAATGTTTTTCCAGTTTTCTGTTGCCCAATTTAGAAGAGCCTGTATGAATTGTAGCCTCAGTTGCCTTTTCTTAGCTGACTGGAGTGGCACCCGGTATGGTCTTCTGCTGCTGTAGCCATTTACATTTACATTTAAGGCATTTAGCAGACACTCTTATCCAGAGCGACTTACAACCGTGCTTAGTGTTCTGTTGGATAATGTTTCCCAGCTAGTACAGGAAGGTTAGAGTCAAAACTCGCCATGAGCTCAGACACTGCCCAAACAAGGGCCAGTGCTGATACCTAGAAAGAACAATACACAGACATATATAAAGCATAAGTGCACTACCTGGCAACCCCAACCCAGCGCTCATACCTAGAGAGAAGAAAGGTTATGGTCAGTAGAAGTGCAGAATCAAAGTATTTCAACATACACATCTACTAGTGCTCACTCACTTAAGTGCTATACAAAGAGACGGTCTTCAGTCTGCGCTTGAAGACTGTGAGAGACTCAGCTGTTCGGACAGTCAGTGGGAGTTCATTCCACCATCTGGGCTCCTGGACAGAGAAGAGTCTGGACGCTTGTCTTCCATGTGTCTTCAGGGATGGCGGTTCGAGTCGAGCTGTACTTGAAGCTCGAAGGGCTCGAGGTACAGATAGACTCTTAACCATTGCCATAAGGTAGGGAGGCGCTGGTCCATTCTTGGCTTTGTAGGCAGCATGAGAGTTTTAAATCCGATACGGGAGCAGCTCCAGGAAGCCAGTGAAGGGAGCGGAGCAGTGGAGTGACGTTGGTGAACTTGGGAAGATTGAAGATGAGTCGAGCTGCTTCATTCTGGATTAGTTGCAAGGGCCTGATGGCCCATAGAGGAAGACCAGCCAGGAGCGAGTTGCAGTAGTCTAGCCTTGAAATGACCAGAGACTGGACAAGCATCTGGGTGGCCTCCTGTTTCAAGGCTTGATGTGTGTGTAAGATCATCTTCTGCAGACCATGCGTGTAACAAGTGATTATTCAAGTTACTGTTGTCTTTTTATAAGTTCAAACCAGTCTGGCCATTCTCCTCTGATCTCTGGCATCAACAAGGCAAGTTGTGTTGTCAGCTTGTGCTCACCATCCCCGTTTTTGTTGCTTTATTCTGCTAACCTGCAAGTTTGCAAGCTAAGAGCTGCACAGGTAGCAACAACAAAAAGTAATGTGGTGCACTATATTTAAACCACATGGGTGCCAGACAGATGAGAAGTTGTGCAGGCATTTAACATTCCTTGATCCACAGTGTCATGTGTGTTCTGCCAAAACATAACACATATGGCACAACACAGTGGATAACACGGTGGCTGCTTATTGGTGCGTAGTAATCCTATCCGGCAGCATCAGTGCAAACAGACAAGCGAGTTTCCATGGGATGTGAGAGCAAATGGTTCACCATAGTGCCTCTGTCAACACCTTGACACTGGGCTCATGAGGTTGCTAAATGGACCCCAGAGGACTGGCAACATGTGATGTGGTCCAATGAGTCACGTTACCAATGTTTTGGGCTGATGGTTGGGTTCGTGTGTGGTGTAGACCCCATGGATTCTTGGACATCAGTCAACAAGGCACTGTGCAGGCTGGTGGTGGTCCCATACTGGTGTGGGGTGTCTTGGCTTGGCATGGATTGGGTCCAGTGGTCTGCCTAAACAAGTCATTGACCAGTGCCTGCTATGTTTTGCTGCTTGGTGACCATTTGCATTTCTTCGTGTACCCCCACAATGATGGCATATTCCAGCAGGACAATCAGAATCAGGTTTATTGGCCAAGTATGTTGACACACACAAGGAATTTGGTTTCAGCAGTTTGTGTCTCTCCAGTACTGACAGTCCACAGTATACATGCAATGTAGCTTTGGGCCCAGGTGGTCTAGACATTCAGACGAATGGTGTGGCCTGCACAAACGCCCAACAAGAGCCCAATCTAGGCATTCCACTACCTTGCCTCGTTCGGATTCTGATCATTTACGTCACCTTGGCATTAGCACGCTAACAAGTGTTCAACCACACTCACAAGACAACACCTGACAACTTATACGGGTGTGGGCGTTGCCAAGCCCCCCTGAGGTAACACCATTTCATAATCAATTTACATACTGCTATCCAATGACTTTTGGTATGTCTGTGTATGTTATTTCAAAACTGAGGAAAATTTGTTTTTTAATTAGACGGGTACTTTAAATATCCCATCACAATTTCAACTAATGACAAGTGTAATAACCGAGCCTTATATATCCTGTTTTACTCTGTCTTGACAAAGAACGTCCCCAGTTTTTCCTAGCACGTAAGATAACCTCTCTCTAGTACATACTTTACTGTTTTCAAATGGTGTAATATGGTTATTGTAGCTGAACTGTGTCTCTTTTTTGCATTAGCTTATCTTGTGGCTAGAAAAGAAAAGGGTACTTTATCTGAAGCTGCTGAGTGTCAGACTGAAGCGAGCGTGTATTGTGTGGGCTGTCAGTGGAACTAAAGTGTGAAAAATCCAGTGATCCACCTGTATGCACAGTTTACGTGAAAGCTCACTTGAGCAGCATTAACCCTACACCTTCTGTCTCCAACACTCGCACACACACAATCCACAATCCCCGCTTTCAGTGCCGACGCAGAGAACGAGAGATTTCACAGTGTTCTAGTCCCTTCAGACCTGTCACACTCACAGAACGGCTGAGATTTTCCAGTTGGGCCTCGGAACAGAGCCGTTTGGTAATACCTTATTGAATGTGGACCGCTTGTGTCGAGGGACTGTACGTTTTCTTTAAAAGTCTCATAACTGACGTTTTTCTTGTGTGGTCGTTTATGACGTTTGTGCAGGTTTATCAGTGTATCAGAAACAGTCATTTACTTTTACATGACCATTTTCCAGCTCCCCAGTCCATGTCCCAGTCCAGGCTATGTATGGTAATTAGGCTGTTACAAATAATTTGCTGGTGTCAGAACAAAAGCTTGTATCTCCAAGATGAAAACTTTACAGGAGAGTGAAAAATGCACATTTAATTTTGTAATTATGTAATAATGTAATTTTGGCCCATTTCATTCATCATAAAGTTGACACACCATGTGAGGGTGTCAAATTATGTCAAAAACAAAAAAAAATAATATTCTTTTTAGGCTTGATATGCAAATCTGTGAAGGCTAAAGCGTGCCCAGTCTTTTTATATGTTGATTATGTTCTCTGTTCGAGCTTCTAAGAGCACTAGTATGAAGGTTGTTGTAGTTTGTGTGTTTTTAATGGGTGTAAATTCTATTTTTAAGCTGCTGCCGACAGAATCGTGACAAATACACATTCAGCCCTGCACTCAGTGGTCTTTAGTGAAGCAGCTGCATCTGTCTGTCTGTGTGTGTGTGTGTGAAGGTTATAGTGAGTGTCTGTAAACTGTAGGCAGGCGGTAATGGCGGTTTGTGCTGAAGGGTGTGTAAATCACAGTGATGGAGAGTGTTTTGATAAATTTGTGCAGGATTGCAATGCTCTGTTTGACCGTGAACAATTCCGTAGGGTTTTCCCTCAGGGTTCTAGACAGATATAGAATGATGGAGAGATTATAAAATATATTGTTGTATGTCGTGAACATCGTACAGTTCTGTGCCGAAAGAACCCTTCCAACCATCTCGTCCATAAGTGTGCTTCAAGACTTAGCTTGGGCTGAGAGACTTGAGACTCAACTTGAACCCCAGAAACTCCCGAAGCTCATGTAACACGACTCTTACTCGTATCCAGGGACATGTGAGTTGAGCACCTCATAGACTTGACCCAGAGTTGGACCCCAAGACTTAAACTTGACTTGAGACTCTGCTAGCACTTACAGTCCAGAGACTCGAACTCGACTCAAACTTGAACCCCAGATGACTTGAATTTAAACAGCAGTGAGCATTGTGAACATCTCTGGCGTATATGCATGGATGACTGAGTGTATGTATTTGTATGTGTGTGTGTGTGTGTGTGTGTGTGTGTGTGTGTGTGTGTGTGTGTGTGTGTCCTCTTTAGGATTTCTGTCTCAGCAGTTTCTCTCCTAATGAGAACTCGGTATATGTAGTTTGCACTCTCATGAAAAGTCAGCATTAATAATGACACATGTAACATTTACAAAAAAAAACAAAACAAACTTTGCTTTTCTTCCCCCCAGGACACTCCAAGATCTGGGTCCAGTCGCCAAAAGGGGTAAGTCCTCCCTACCTGTTGCTTCTACCTTGTACTTTCACTCATTGGCCACTTTATGAGAAACACCCACCATGAAAGTCCAGAGTATAGGCGGACAATAACAAACCGAAACCTTGAAAACACAAATTGTTGATGTTAATTGTGCACTATTTGTTTGTCATTGTCAAGTTCAGGAGCATCAGGAGTCGTAGTCAATACCTGCTCACCCAAACCATTTTCAAAGTCCATCTCGGCAAAGTACTATTTAAACTGCTGTTCCAACTCAATTTAAAGCTTCTGAAATTATTCTCTCTCTCTCTCTCTCTCTCTCTCTCTCTCTCTCTCTCTCTCTCTCTCTC
>JAVGWN010002138.1:0-11447 GCA_034552555.1 Semaprochilodus insignis
GAGGTGTAAACAGAGTGATTGAGAGCGGGTTTGGTGTGAGGTGTAAACGGAGTGATTGAGAGCGGGTTTAGTGTGAGGTGTAAACGGAGTGACTGAGAGTGGGTTTGGTGTGAGGTGGTTCAGATGTTCTGTACAGTGATGGTGATGGGAACCAGGGTTCTCCATGTCTAGAACACACGTATAGTTTATATGGAATGTCGAATGGGATGGAGGGAAGGCTGAAAATAATAAGTCAGGTTTGAAGGACTTTGGTCGGGCTTGCTTGAAGGACGTTAGCTAGGCCTCTATAGATCCACAGCTCAGCCCAGTCCATCTGAGAATTGTTTGGGAATATCATACACTGGAATGGTTTAATTGACCTGTAAAACGAGCAGCTGTCATTAAAAGAGCAAACAAAGTGAGAGTCCAGAGCGAGGTCCAGAGCGAGGTCCAGAGCGAGGTCCAGAGCGAGGTCCTGAGCGAGGTCCTGAGCGAGGTCCTGAGCGAGGTCCAGAGCGAGGTCCAGAGCGAGGTCCTGAGCGAGGTCCAGAGCGAGGTCCTGAGCGAGATGTTTCCTCAAAAACACTGTTATTAAAATCCTCTCCACACAATCCACCCCACCCTACCCCGGATCTCCTGCTTGCTGAGGAGCAGTTGTCTGTAGGAGCTGAATTTCAGTCCCTGAACTCCGCTCTCCTAAAACCAGGAAGTGATCACACTGAAGCACAGCTTTCCATCCGGATCGGTTCATGTCCTGATGGACATCGTTAGAGCTCTGCAGCCTGATGGTCAGTCGCAGTAGCAGTTGGTTCTGGTCGTGACGGTTTCCAGATGACTGAATATTTAATGTACAGTATGAAACTAATCTGGAGATTTTACTCAAACCTTCATAACCGGGATTGGAATTCCTGACCTGAGAGTGACCTGAAGGGAACATGCGCTACTCCGTAACATGAAGGGATTCCGTTACTCCGTACGCTGGTGTGTAATAACACTAGAGCTGAACGGAGTTGAGGAGTCCAGCAGATGGACAATAATAACTCCGGGTTTACACAATAGATGGGGTCAGCAGTCGGTTCTGCGGTTCCTGATTGGGAAGAGTCGTTCCTGCAGTGTTGTGTAATTCCGTTTGCTCTGCTGAGGTCGAACCTCCGTGTGAAGCTCAGATGGACGAGGCCTCATCTCACCAGTAATGGAAGAGCCTGCGGTCAGTGCCAGCGCTCCGACCTGCTGATTGTTTCCAGATCGGGCTCTGCTTTGTGCCGGCGTTTTTCTCCTGCTCTGAAGTAATTGGCAATTATCATGCGGAGGTGGGCAGACCCTGCCAAAAGCGCCGTCCCCTCCACCGGAGCTGTCCGAGCAGCTGGAGAGTTCCAGACTGTAACGAGCAGTAAATAATGCATCCTCTCGGTAATACCGCATCATCCGCCCCGCTTTCAGATCGGTCTGGACGCGGCCAAGGACAGAGACTCCGGCTTCGGAATGGAATGTAATCAGCTTTGTCTTTCTGCTGGAAAAATCCCAACGTGGGGTGTTCTGGGAAATCTGTGAGGAAATCCTTAATAAATACCAAACTGGTCTGGGAAAGAACTCGGAGGAGTTATAATGAGTGAAGACAATTTCTGGTTATTCCTCTTAATCTCCGTCTTCTGCGTGTGCGGCGTACGCGCAATTACCCCAGACAATAACTTCAGCATGTTCCCCTGGACCTACAGAAGAACACAAAGCGTGTTTACTCTAACCGCACCTACAATTCAACATGCAGATGTCTTAGAGGAAAGCTCCGGCATTCCCATCCTAATCCTAATCTACTGCATCTGTAGCGTAGATGCTGTTACCATGAACAGTAGCGTCAGCGTGATTCCCTTAAACCTGTTTATCTGCAGTCTGGTGCTGAAGTCCCTCAGTAAACACCTCAGCAGAATTCTGTTTATCCCTGAATTCCTCACTGGGAGGTGTTTATTCCTGGAATGATGGTCAGCGGTCAGCCGAGTGTTGGGGTGATTAGGTTTTATGTGTGTTGAGTTATTAGAGAAGCTGATGTGCAGTTCTGAGATGGCGGTGCTGCAGGTACCTGCTCAGAGGTGTGAACTGGTGGGTTGAAGGTTGTTGGTTCCCGTCCTCCTGAGCGCCGTGACTCCATGTAACCGCCGGATGGAAATGCTGGGGGTTCCGGGCTGCATTTCTGCCTTCAGCTGTCTCCAGGAGAACCTCCTGAGTTCCCAGCAGAGGAAGTGCAGAGCTGTGGAGATGGTAGGAAGGCTGAAGCTGTGTGGAGAACATAGGTGAGAAGTTCCATACTTGTTGGAGGGAAAGTATTTGGTCCGCACCTGATGCTGAAGACTCGGTTTAGTGCAGAGCTCTGGTAGGAACACCGTCACCCACATCGGCGGGTCCATAATGTGGGAATCACTTCTGTTCCTCTAATCTTCATACATACAGCACAATACAATCCCCAAAACACGGGAAGATGGTGCTGATCTAATGTGAACAGCTGTATGGATTAAGGAATGCTGATGAAGGAATTCTGTATATATATAATAAATAGAGTAGCTACATCAAACGCGGTCCCTGTACAGGCTACTGAACCATCAGCGAGTTCCAAGTGTTTCCCCAACCTCACGGTCAGACCCACGGATAAGCGTCTCCTAGTCCTGAGTGTGGCTCCCTGTGTTCTCTCTGTTCTGTATCCCTGTCACACTTCCTGAGTGCCGTGTTCTTAAACGGACAGTGTCTTGGTCTTCTTACTGTGAGGAGACAGCGCTGCCGACTGCACCGCCATGCCGCCCCCAGATGGGCTCAAAGTACGGATAGCTGGGTATATTAACGTGAGAGGCCGGAGTTTTGGTATGAAGCTGAAGAAGGTGAAGCTGAAGACAAATTTCCGAAACTATTCTGCACCCCAGGACTTCCGGAGTTTCCCTCCTGCTCGGATCCCGTCATTCCCTACCATATATCCGATCCCCTTCAGCTTTAGTCCTTGGATGCGGAGCATTGAGTAAAAATAGTTTTCTGTCAAAATTCATTTCCATCCTGCAGAAACCGCCCCACCCCCCACCCTGCTGCCCAGAGCCAGAGGAGTGAAACATCTAAACGTCTCCCCCCGTGGAGGATTCCCGCTGGATACAGATTGATAGTGTTCACTCATGCAGCCGTGCAAATCCAAACACACCGAATTCCACCTCTCTCCGCTCAGAATCTGCTCGGCACTCCTAAACACATTAAGCGAATGTCATTAGCTCATATGGTTCGTATTCTCCTGGTTCTAGTTTCAGTCTCCTAATTGCGTCCTCTCCTTTCATTCGGGATTCGACTCTTCCAGGTTTGAAAATAAAAGGCCATCAAGCATTTAAAAACTCTCCGAGAAGCGGCGCCCGCCGGAAAACACGGAGCAGGATCCGCATGTGCTTCTGATTGAGGCTGGACTTTGAAGATACATCACATGGTCAACCACATCAATTAGTCCGTCGTAATGGTGTATCTCTTTTGTATGGCCTGTTTCGCTCCGGAGGTTCAGTCTGGCATCCGTTCAGTACAGACTCTGTTCCTGTAAACTTCCTAAATCTGCTCCTCTTCATTAGTAACTGCATTTCAGGCCATTACAAACACTGTATGTCCAGCCGTGAGCAGGATGAGTGGAGGTTTAAGATGAAGGAGGGAAAAGGTGTGGTTGTCTTGAAAATCTGGTTCTACAAATAAAAACTGGAGTTCGGAATCTTTACTCTGGAATCTGATTTCACCTTGAACCCACATAATATTACTGATGTTACAGCTTTGTATTGTTTAAAGAATGTCGCGGGAGCTGGATCTCCTCTCCATCTGTAAGAAGCTGGGAAACCGATCTGGGCTTTAGTCCTCGGCTCGGTCGCTGTAACTCTGTTCACAGGACGTTCTACAAGGACAACCACCAAACAACTCTAGAACACTGGGTCGTACTAGAGCCGTTCTAGCTTCACGGCCCCGGCCGTCCGTCTCCTTTAGAGCCCGCTGTAGTTTATTGCTGCTACCTGCTAGTTTACTGCTAGATTAGCCTCTTAATGGTTTAACTGGTTTGCTAGGGATTCATGGATTCAGTGGGAATTTTGTGCCGATGCCAATATCTGATATTTTACATCCTCCCATCAACGGCCTCCTGTAACTGCCGCTGCACACCACACAACATGAAGCCGATTAGAGCCGTACTGAGACACAGGGGCACAGAGAGACCCAGCAGATCACCTGCAGCTGGACTGTACTCAGAGAAAGGCAGCCAGTCTTTTAGTTGCACAGGCTAATGCTAACGGTCTGTTAGCCTTTATTAGCTGGTGAACAGCCAGTCTGTGTGGAGGTAGTGACTGATACTGAGCGTGATCAGAGATACTGAACACTATTACACTCACTCTGTACCAGCAGAGAGTAGAACTGAACCTCAGCCTGGAGTTTATCTGCTCTGCATGGTGCAGCGTGGTGTGTCCGGTGTGCAGTGACCTTAACTCAGAACTGACTGGGAATCTGGGAATCATCACAGGACTCATGTTAGGTGTCCAGATATCTGTGCTCAGGCTAACGGGCGTCACCTTATGGTCAGGGGGCCTACGAATGAGTCGCTAGTTGTGTAGTTCTAGATGTCTGAGCAGCCGTCCAGCAGACCATCTGATCCTCCAGAGCGACCCGCTCCCTCGGCTTTGCTGCAGTTGTATGTGTTGGGCTGTTTGTGTGAAATGTGTGTGGTTTCTGAAGGAGCTAATGGGAGACAGTTTAGCTGCTCTGCTGTAGCCAACATCTGCTAAAGGCTAACGCTACTCCTTCAGCATGCAGTAAATACTTAATCAAACCTCGGATTCAGGAACGGATTCCGGATTGGCCCGACGCAGACGCCGGGTTATGATAGCGATATGAATCTGTCCTGCTTTAACAGAGACAGTTTAAATGCTGTGTTTGTTGGAGGAACCTGGATCTCGGGTTCTGTGTGCGGTGCTCTGGGGCTGAGCGGGTGTGTGTTACCCTGTTTATGAAAGGCGATGACCTCGCGAGGGGCTGTGGTGTCTGACGGGATCAGTGAATATGGTTTACATTTTGCTAATAGCCGTATGTAATGTAAACACTGGAGATGAGCTGCAGTGAAGCTGGGAGAAGGTTTCTGTCTGCGTGTGCGGATGACCTTCTGCTGGTGACGTCTGATATAATTCGGTCTAATATGAAATTAGCTCTGTACTGAGGAGACCCTGCTGGAGTTCAGGGTGACCGGAGTTCTTAAAGACGCAGCGTTCCTGCAGATCTGCTCAGTTTGACCTGTTTAAACCCCGTTAACAGCTCCGCTACAGTGAGACAGGCAGTGATTAACCCTCGGCTGGTTGAGTCTCTGATGTCACCGTGGTGCAGCCTGAGTTTTAGAGTTCTGGAATTTGGGAGTTTTAATGTTCTCAGATATGGAGTAAGCCTAGTCCTAGACTAAGACTGTGGTGCCTGTGGTGAATCACTGTACTACAGACTTCAGCTTAATCTGAGTCAAAGAACCTGGTTCTTCAGGTCCAGGAGCTTTGGAGTTCTGGATGTCAGGAGTTCTTGAGGTTTAGAGTTTTGGTGTTCTGTAGATGGTGAGTGTTCTGGAGATGGTGGTTGTTCTGGAGATGGTGAGTGTTCTGGAGATGATGAGCGTTCTGGAGATGGTGAGTGTTCTGGAGATGATGGTTGTTCTGGAGATGGTGAGTGTTCTGGAGATGGTGAGCGTTCTGGAGATGGTGAGTGTTCTGGAGATGGTGAGCGTTCTGGAGATGATGGTTGTTCTGGAGATTCTGAGTGTTCTGGAGAGACGTGTCCTGAACTACAGAACATTCTGAATGCAGCATTTGTCTAGTTTCTGAGTCTGGCAGCTACATGGATTGAGACTTCTGGAGTCTGAACTTGAGGAGTATTCCGTGCTGTGGACGCGCTCCTCTGCTCGCTGCTGCAGCTCGGACAGCCGTAATCAAAGTCCCCCAAACGATTTAATCACTGCCAGATGGGAAGATTTCCATCCAGCCAGCGCTGAACTCCGCGGTGGCTAAATTACAGTCTCTCTCCATGTTGCGGTGCTGAAAACACGTGTAGGACTTCTCTGATGGTCACACATGTCATCATTTCCTGTGATGTCAGAGGAGAGAGCAGTCATCAGTGAGTGACAGATGAAGCCTCAGTTTACCCCCGCTCTTTGAAGACAGGCCTTCATCTTCTTGTTTGCTTGTGTTTGATTTGAATTGAGGTCTTGTTTGTTCGTGGACGTGAAGCCCATCAGCTTGACTGCACAGCTCTTTCTGGGACCTTCAGCGACAGCCTACATGAGGGCTCCCAACAACCCCTGTCCTACTGCACCTGTCTTGGCTGCTTGTGCGCAGGTCATAGGAATGATTGTCTCAATGTTGGAACGATCGGGATCGATGTTTTCCCAGCATGTTTGAAAGTCCACGTGATTTATAGACGTGAGCTGCGTCTCAGTCTGTGTTCACGGCACCTTTCTGCTCTGGTCCAGCCCCCTGGCGCTCTGAGTAGAGGTCTGACGAGCTGTGGGGATTTCTCCAGACGGAGCGATGTGTAATGTGTGAGTCTTGTTTGTGCAGTATCCATAAGATACTAATCGATACAGCGAAGTCTGTGCGGAGCTGAGATTCCGAGATACTGAACGTTGTTTCCAGTAGATTTTGCTGATCTGATGTCCACTACCTTACCCCAGCAAGGCTAAGGAGATGACCCCAGGCTAACACAGCAGCAGGGGGCGCTATGGAGGAGAGGAACTTTAGATCGACGACATTCCGGATGCTTGTTCAGGAGACATTTTATCCTGATTTGTAATGCAGCTGTTTTTTTTCAGGATGAGAACTTTCAGGCTGAGCCTTCAGCCTTGTACTCCCTGAAGACCACTGTACACATACGCACAGCTCCGGGTGGGTTTATGCGGCTGCCCAGGCGGAGGAGAGGTGGGGGGGTGATCAGCAGCGGAGTGGTCAGGCTGTTTTATTTGGAGGAATGTCAGAGATTACCTCAGCACTCCTCTCTGATTGTCTCTGATTTCTTCCTGCTCGTTAAGCTCCAGTAAAGTCCTTCCGTCTGCCGCTATGAGCGAGGACACAGCCGGATGGGGACACACCTTACCTAGAATAAAGTGCTGGACTCCATGTGAGCGGAGTGGAGGGTCAGTGAAGCTAAAACAGATCATTGCTGTGAAAGTCTTCCTGGGAAGCTGGTGAAGGACAAGGAGAGGAAAAGAGAGGTTTGCTGGTCAGACTGACAAAATCAGTGCAGGGAAGAAGCTGTTGATGAGGGTCGCTATGGAGTCTCATTACATTACTGCAGCCACGGCAGAGTGTAGTGTAGCCTTGGGAATGGATGTAGCGTAATTCTGGGTGTAGAGTGACTATGGGGGGTGGGTGTAGAGTGACTATGATGGATGGGTGTGGAGTGACTATGGATGATGGGTGTAGAGTGACTATGGTGGATGGGTGTAGAGGGACTATGGTGGATGGGTGTAGACGGACTATGGTGGATGGGTGTAGAGTGACTATGGGGGATGGGTGTAGAGTGACTATGGAGGATGGGTGTAGTGTAACTATGGGTGATGGGTGTAGTGCGAGTATGGGGGTTGGGTGTAGTGTAACTATGGGTGATGGGTGTAGTGTGAGTATGGGTGATGGGTGTAGTGTGAGTATGAGTGATGGGTGTAGTGTGAGTATGGGTGATGGGTGTAGTGTGAGTATGGGTGATGGGTGTAGTGTGAGTATGGGAGCCTGAGGTGTTTCTGCCCCACACTGTGTCACTGGGGGTCTGTACTGGGGTCAGTGAAGTCTGGACCACAGTATGTCTGTCATATTAGCACTGGAGGGAACAAGTAGTGGAAGCTGTTGTTGCTGGAATTAGCCAGGTGCTAACTGCATGTCTAAATCATCCCCTGTTCAGTGCAGCCGCTGGAGAGTCGAGTTCTCTCTGATGGTATTAATGCCGGTTTGTAGTAGATGCTGATTAATCGCTGAGTGGTTAATGACCCCGCAGACGGAGGTTTGACGATGAGCGTTTACTCTGCAGTAGAACGTGTAATATGGAGGTGTACAGCGAGCGAGTGACGAGGGCTGTTCTGACTCCTGTCCATTTGTTTAAGACCCAGTGGACGTCTGAGGTGCTCACAGTGCGTATTCATCGCCTCTGTTGGAGGGCAGGAGGACAGATGGGGTCAGCGGGACTACAGAGGAACAACAGAACCAGAGTGGGGAGTTTATTCAGCTCCCAGCAGCGACTGTGAGAGATCTGGCCTGATAAATTCATCTTCCAGATCTGCGCTCCGGCAGGACTGGCCGAAGGGCCGAGGGCTCTCTGTGAACCATTTCCTGAATAACATGTTTCATATCACAATATTATTTTGTCCGTGGAGTTATTCCTCCATTTGCATCAGGAAAAAAGACGTTTTACCTAAAAGACGGTTTTCCTTTTTTCCCTTTTCCCTTTTTATTTTCCCTCTTTTGGCGGAATCACAATTCCTCCTCGTCAGGTTTCTTGTGGCTGTAGTTTTAACCCTTCACCTTCTGACCAACCTGCTAATTCATTAGACGCAGGGAGGATTGGGTTCCGTCAGGTTTTGCCCAGACGCTCCAGAGCTTCGGTCAGCTCCTCCCTGTGTTTCATTTCTGCAGCTTTATTTAAGGTGGACTGGAGTAAACGACCCTTTAAAGCTCTGAGAAATTCTAACAGCTATGGCGAGACTGTCCTGCGTCCCTGTGCTGGTATTCAGTTCTTTTGGAGAACGCCAAGAACAGATCTGTTCCCCCGCGCGACCTGACGTGTAAACCTTTAGATCTCACACCTCACCTCAAATAATCAGCCGGGACGTGTTCGGTGTCTGAGGTTTGCTTCTTTAGTTTTAGCTCTGGATCTACGGGGCTAATGTAGCTAACTAGCAATGCAAGCTTATAGCCCACCAGTTAGCTTAGTGCTAACATGCAGGCCTCGGACCTGTTTGTGAAGTTGTCCATTCCACCTTAAATGGTGCTGCAGGTGCTGGTGTCTGGTGCTGTAATGACACACTGTTACCTGTAAACACGGCCTTGAAGATGCTGCTGCTGTGTTTGGCTGTGCTTACATCCCTCAGTCTGTGTTTGGAGGTGACAGTGAGTCACACAGAGTCAAACCACACAACCCAGTCTATTAGTTATGGCCAGAGACTCTGCTGTGAGTCTCCCAGTTATTAAAATCAGCAGAAATAATAATTAATAAATGTTCTGTGGGCTCTTTGGGGTTTGTTGCCCTGAGGCGACGCTGTGTCGATGGAACAGAATGATTCATAAGATGATTCAAACTGTCAAATTCATACTCCAGACAGTAGGGGGCAACATGTAACCAGAGAGCTGTGGTGTCCACCCGTATTCGAATAAACAAGGGAATGCCCAGTCCGTCCTCCTCCCTCTTTGCTCCTGACCAGTCTAGAAGAAACGCTCCGAGTTCATCATCAGACTTCCTGTTCCTCTCCCGGAGCGTCTCCAGCGGTGGAGAGCAGCTCCAGTGTTTACTCTTCTCCTGCTTCTGTTTATATCACTCCTTCTGTTTGCTGCTGAATGTGGTTTCTTGTCGAGAGTGGACGGTGGCGGTGGTGGTGGTGGCAGTGGTGGCAGCAGTGGTGGTGGTGGTGGTCGCTCTCCAAGAGTGACGATGGGGGATGGGTTACACCGAATATGCCGTCAGGGCGCCAGCACTACGTCTTCATCCTCTCGTGTTGGACTGATTCCACTCCTACAGCACTACAGTGACTCACTATCGCCTCTTCAGGTACACAGTGGTATTACAGACATGACGGGCCGGGGCTAGCTGGTTAGCATGCTAACTCCAGTAGAGATCTCTGATAGACGTACACAGACATCTTCCACACGCCGTCACAGCCACTATCACTTTAGATTTTGTTGATGGTTTTAGTTGGTTTAATGACTGAAGTTCTTACATACTGCTCCTTTAAAGTGTTTCATCCAAATAGATTGGAATAAAACTGAGTACCTATACAGGGTGACATCAAAGCATCAGAGCCCGGTCCTACTCCACTTTGTATTCAGTGTAAACTTGTTATTGTTTCTGTAGCACATATTTATTTAATACGACAACAGCAGCAATTAAAGTGACTGTCTTGATAATTAAACTCCAGCTGCAGTGCTCTAGTGGCTGTACACTGCTGAACAATGTTGCTTCTAGGAAACAGGCACATTTATGCAGTTTCTCATAGCAAATAATTTCCTACATGATCTTAAGTGTACTATCGAGCTCCACACACTGTGAGTCATATTTATGGCTGCACGAACGATGATGAAACATTGTCCAGAGCACCAACACGTGTCTTCCCTGAGCTGGATTGTGTCAGAAAGAGGTTTAAAACAGTGCACACCAGGAGACAGGGTGGTCCAGAACAGGCTCCTCCCCTCATTATTAACCCTTTCATTTCGTATCAGATTGTTAGAAAGTGAGGAAAATGGGTTTGTTCCCGGAGGCAACATCGACTCAGCAGAGTCTCTGTGGACATGCAGTTAGCAGAATGCTAATTTTAGCATGTTAGCTTCATTAGCTGTGTTGTTTTATAGCTAGAACCTAGGAAGCAGTGCTCAGCCTGAGATCCCGAGATCCCGTTCTGTCTGATCATCTGCACTTGTGCTCTGTTAAATCTGCTTTGAGTTAGGTCCCGCGTGGGCGGAGCTCACTGGAGCTTTAGTGGCTGAAAGTGATTGGTGGCCGAGTGGAGCGCGGGGGCTGTTAAATTAGGGATGTACATTAATTAGAGATGTGTTTACTTAGCTGTGAGCATTTATAGCTGCAGTCCTGCAAACGGAGAGTCTCAGATTCATCACCTGCGTCTCCCAGTAAGGAGCAGCTCACGCTGCACTAAAGACCGATTACTGGTGAGGGAGGAGGTCAGAGGTCGGTGTGATGTCATGAGAGCAGCTCGTGAGGAGAGCCAAAAGCAAATAGTCTATAAATGACAGAAAAGAGAGAGGGAACGTGAGGAGAACGCTTCAGGAACAGCAGAGACGAGCAGGACGGGTTGTTTTAGCAGCTCAGACAGAGAGACACTCGGAGAGAGAGATAGAGATAGAGAGAGAGAGAGAGAGAGAGAGAGAGAGAGAGAGAGACTGACTCGGAGATAGATAGAGGGAGAGAGAGAGAAAGACTCAGAGAGACCATAGGGAAGTGTTTGGAGATGTTTAGAAGTACAGGGAGGTGTTTGGAGGTGTTGGGCAGTGTTTGGAGACTGGACTCAGCTCTGCAGGAGTGGACGGTCTGATGGATGCTGATGTTCAGGTTCAGCTCTCTGATTAGCGGTGTGTATTTGCTTAGCTGTGTCCAGTTAAAGCGACCCTGGTCAGACTCATCAGCGCTGTTAGTGTAGCGTCAGGAACTGACCAGGCCATATTTATTAATCAGGTAGCCCGTCAGTCCGGAGGACTCAGTTAATCAGTAGCTGGGTTTATTCTGGGGGGCTGGAGCTCTAG
>JAVGWN010002140.1:0-11445 GCA_034552555.1 Semaprochilodus insignis
ATCATATTTTTATTTAATATATATATATATTATCAGAAAACAATAATTTCATTTATTTCATGTTGTAAAGATTTTATTACATACAATGAGAACATTTCAGAGTCCAGTCATATACATATTACATATTACACTTAATGTAACTAATAACATAAAGTAACCTGCTATTAGTAATATGAATAGGGAAACTAACTGAAATCAATAGCTCAATAAAAGAAAATAAAAATCCATATTTCATTTATTATTATGAGTTTACCATTATCTATTACACATATATGTTTGTATGTGTTCACATAAGACTGAAATATACACCCCTTAAAATAAGTCGGCATTGATGTCACATATGTGTCTGTATATGGCATAACATAATTTGGGGAAAATGAACATAGATGTCAATATACGTGTTATATATGAAATCCATATACTGGCACATATTAGAATCCCATATGAAATATAAGTGAGATAAATAGAGAGTAATAGAGTAATATATGCACACTTTTTCTTTTCTTCTCCTTCCCTTAGAACAAATCAACCTTCTATACATTACGCAGTATGATTCAATTCATTTTCCCCAACAATGAGAGCTTCACATGTACACGAGGTTAAAACGTGTCCAGGAGACTGTCTGCAGTTCTCCTCTCCGCCTGTGGGGGCG
Source organism: Semaprochilodus insignis (assembly GCA_034552555.1). Taxonomy (NCBI): domain Eukaryota; kingdom Metazoa; phylum Chordata; class Actinopteri; order Characiformes; family Prochilodontidae; genus Semaprochilodus; species Semaprochilodus insignis. The sequence continues at coordinate 653 of JAVGWN010002140.1, forward strand.
CCATCACCTCGCTTTCGCAGCCAGCACTGCGATCAAAGCACCTGATCAAATCCCTCATAAAGTCGGCAGTGCTTAATTCACAACGCAATGAATGAACGAACGATTGAATGAATAAACAAATAAATAAATATATAAAGTGAGAGAAAGACAGGAAAGACAGCCTGTATTTTAACATGCAGGAGTCTAGTAAGGAAACTAACTGGACTCACCAGCACAAGAAAAGACAAGAAAAATCCATATTTCATTATTACTTCCATGATAGTAATTCATGTTGAGAAGTTAGTCTCGGCGCGTGGTGTAAATAAATACAAACAAATAAATTAGCATAAATAGCGATTCAAATAGAAGGAAATAGAGAGTTTAAACAGACATAAAGCATCTCCATAGAAATATATGTCGATATTGATTCGAGCCTGTACTGATCAGCGGTCTCAAGATCTAAAAATAATAATAATCTGCAAAGAATAACATGTACATATATGACTATATACCAGAAATATGGACGTGAATGCAGACTACTGACGTCATATACGCTAAAGCACAGCGCGCGCACGCAAATCGATTGATACCGTATCAAAAACTGTTTGTAAAAAAAAAAAAAAAAAAAAAAAAAAAAAAAAAAAAAAGTTTATCTGCGAGTCTGAAAGAGAAACAACCAGCACCGAACAAGAAACAGAACAAAAAGTCCAGTCCGCGTTTTACCCGTTAAACTGATCGCCGAGCCGCGTTCAATAAACTCCGCTTCGATACAGTATAAGCAGCTCGGCGTTCGATAACTCCATTCCGCGCCGCTGTTCAATAAGCGAAGGCGGTGGTCAATAACTCCGCTCCGTGTTTTCGCCGCTTCCCTCCCCAAACTCCAGCCCCTCTCTCGCTCGCTCTCTCTCGCTCGCTCTCTCTCTCCCTCTCTCTCCGTCTCTCTCTCTCTCTATCAGCCTCTCACTCCGTCTCAATATGTCTCAAGATGGCGGCCAATGCGGGATCGATGTTTCAATATTGGAAGCGCTTTGATTTGCAGCAGCTGCAGGTTAGCCCTTTCTCCTCTCCGGCTTGTCTCGGCGCTCCGCGGCGCCTCGGTCGCGGGGCTCGCTTGGGTGACTGTTTTGCCGGGGCTTTTCGGCTCTGTTTTCGCGGGGGGGAGGGAGGAAGGAGGGATCCCCGGCTTTCGGCGACCTCTTCTCGCATCGATTAAAGCGGCTCGCTCGCTCGCTCTCTCTCCCCGTGCTGATCGGAAATTGATCCTCTTTGTTCAATTGCCATCGATCAGCCGCTGCAGGGGGGGAAAGCGACCAGTTTGGGCCGTTTTTGTGTGTGTTTAAAGCGGGACGCGGTGCTGAACGGAGACGTTCACCTGACGAGATGTTAACTTTGTCGGCCGTAATGGATGTTTATGATTGTGTTATGGCTGAATTGTTTTTTTTGGAGGGAGGGAGAGAGGGAGGGGGGAGTGATGAAGTGTGGCTGTTTCTACGCTGGTGGCGCTGTGGTGACGGTTATTAGCACCCCCTGCTAGCTGAAGTTCGCTTCAGGTTTTCGGATCTCCCTGTTCCACCTTAAATGCTACAGCCGTTACATTCTCGCGCCTGAGGCGCGATAATGTAACCGCTGCAGCATTTAAGGTGGAACGGGAAAATCCATACAGAAAAAGAAGCTGGCGAATAGGAACTTCAGCCTCCTATGAAACATGCTATTAGCCTGCTAGCTAACTTGAACTGTCATATAAGTTACGTAGACGGGGCTTCGTTTAGGAAGACCAATGTTTAACATTTGGCGGCTTTATTAGCCGTGTTTGCTAGCTAGCTAGTCGCTTACACGGCGCTTTGTGTTCTTTAGTGGCGGAGCTCACCATAACGCCGAATATGCTAACTGGCTAATCACTGGTTTTGGAAACCGGTAAACCGGTTTTATGTCCCGCATAAGCCCGAAATCAGCACTTTTTGCTCGTTTGCGAGAGCTTCAATTCTTCGGGTAGTCAAAAGCGCTTATGTGGAAGGCAGAGAACCGGGTTGACGTGCTAGCGTTAGCTAGCTAGCTAACCCATTGTCTTTTGTCAGGACAGTCCGTTGCAGAGTTCAGTCTGTTTTAAATGGCTTTATTTGGCTAAATAAGCTAGGGTTAACTTAAGGGCTGTGTTTTAGTCTGACACATCTCTCAAATAAAACTTTTAGCTCGTTTGTTTTTTCCCTATGGAGAAGTTGCGTGAAGTTAGCTAACTGAGCTAGCTAGCTGACTAGCCAGATACAGCTCGTAGCTGTCATAACAGACGGACTCCGTCTCGTTAAACCGAGTCAATAAGTCACTTTTCGTGCAGATCGCTCCGTGTGCTGCTTGTTTTAACGACGGATAGATTCGTTATACAGCCCGTATGAGGTCGTGGCGATGAACCCCGTCACTCCTCCTTCACGTTAACGCTATAGACAGAAGCTGTGTTTATGTAACTTGCATGAAGTTCGTTTCACTGCTTGTTAAATGACTCTGGCGGAGTAGGACGGATCATCGTGTATATGTGTCTGAATTATCGTAGGTAAACGGCGTATAGATGCTTTGTAGCTTGCTAGTCCACGATGATCGGGTAGGCTTTCTTATTCAAGCTGATAACCGGATGGTTTGATCTGGGTTTCCTCAGATCCAGAGCCGTCTAAAGTCAATGCACCTATTGAAATTCCTTGACTAAGATGGTTCCGACCCTCAAAGCCTCCATTGAGGCGATCCTTGTTTTAGGATGAGGTGACCCGTATTGTCACTTTGTTGGATCAGCTGAAGTCTTTCCGTCGGCTTTTCAGAATTTCTGCTTTGGTGACGAGGAGCCGAACATCTCCACTTTAGGTGCTATCCAGACAGAGCACTGACTCCACATATGAGTTTGCAGTAACAACGCAATAATGAAAGATCTGAACGATAAATATGGACGAATATGCTTTATAAGGTGCCATAGAACACATTTACTCAGCACTGTAAGTTGTCTTATGATGTCTCCATAGAAAGTATGTGTGTTTGGTCGGAGTGCAAAATGCCCAGATGTGCTCATTTACACCCTATGATTTGGCCCTAAAATGAAACAAGCCGTTTTCCTATTTTTGGAGAGCTCATGAATATTTTAATAAGCTCTGCTCTGATTGGCTGTTTACAGTGAGACACAAGTCAACGCAACATGTCAAAATAGACACAGGCAGGAAATAAAATGAGCCTCTGTGTAAATAAGCTCCACCCTCAAACTATTTAGTCAGTTATGCTAGTTACATGGAACTAGCCACTCGCTTTCCATCTGGACATCAACACACAGTAGATTAAAGTTGTTCCTCTCCATGAAACTCAGTTTAAGACAATCTGCTTCAACCAGCAAACACGGATACAATCACACAGCATGGCTGCTACTTACAGGCTGCTGTTGGGGTTGTGTTGCTAACAAAGGTGGAGCTGCTCCTCTCTTGAGTCTCTTCAGTGTTCTCTGAGTGAAGCTGCTCCATATTGTCCAAGAGTTTGAGAAACTGTCCGGAGTGAAATGTGCAGAGCGAACTCTGAGTTAAAGCCGTCCAGCTGAAGCTGAAGTTCCTATGCACCAGCTTGTTTTGCCAATTTTTCCGTTCCACCTTAAATGCGGCCATGCTTACATTCTGGGACCTGTACAAGTTGCAGCATTTAAGGTGGAATTGAATGTTAAGATTACGAAGTTCAGTCTTGTTTAAAGATGACTGTCAGCCATGCCCTTTGACAGTTTGGTTCCTTGGGAAGGGTATGAAAGGGGCCGACGTCCCCTGGAATGATGGGTTTCTCCTCGTAGTCTGCCGTTTTCACTGCTGTTGTTATATGTAAATTTTTTCAGAGGTGTAAATATTAATCAGTCAAGACGTTTGAGGTTCACAGTATGTCAGTTCTGTGTACTGAACTCTGCTTATTTAAGTCTGCCAGAGTAAGTACAGTTTTCCATCCTATGGAGCCTTTAGCAGTGTGCTCCACAGACTTCTCTCGGAAGTGTGTAAAACTGTGTCTGGGCATCGGGCGTTGTGTTTGTAAATATTTTCTTTTTTTGGTGAGGATTTAAATGCTTCGGGCTGCTGTGAGCAGTTATGCTCCTCTAGTATGGAACCTTTCATATGAAAGCACGGGGCTTGTTTTTAATGACTGAAATTTGCAGAAATAAAGTCCGTACAATCCTTCTGTTATTATAAGCACGGCAGTGTGAAATCTGACAAATGTCCTTGTTGTTGACTTTGTGGGTTCAGCGGCCTCCGGTTTCATAGTGTCCGTCCATGTCAGAGCCCGATCTCATGGGACTTTGTTCGAGTGGAAGTTTTTTTTTTTTCCTCCCCTCCCATTTTTTTGGGCAGCTTGGTGGCTAGTATTGATCCAAGACTAGTGTAGCTCTCCAAAAGTGAGAGAGAGAGAGAGTGAGCTTCATTTAGGTTGATGGCACATGACATTTGGTGGTTTTGGTGCAATCCTGCGCTCCTGGATGCTACACTGCATGTCCAAATGTACGAAATGGAGTTTGTCCTCTTTTGCTGCAGTAACAGCCAGATGTTGGAGCATAGCTGTGAGGATTTGATTGCATTCGGCTGCAAGAGCGTTAGTGATGGTCGGGTACTGATGTTTGATGATCAGTTCGGGATCAGCCCCCAACCAATCCCAGTGGCATTTGATGGAGCACCATAATTCCAGAGAACACAGTTCCACTGCCCAGTGCTGGGGGTATTTATGCCCCTCTTGCCAACACTTGGCATTTGACATGGTGACCTTAGGCTCATGTGTGGCAGCTCCAGAGCATCTTGTTCTGTTGGAGTACCTTCCGGGCAAACTAGTAGCTGGATTCACTAATTACAAGCAATAATGTTTCTAAACCTCCGAATTCCTAAATAAGGTCTAGGCTAGACTGCCTAATCCATCACGCCTACATGCTTCAGTGCCACCATTTATAGGCTGTGTTGGGACTTGAAGGAAAGTTGTAAGCTGTAAAAGGAGCTACATGACTTTTTGGATGGACAGTTTTTCATGCTGTCGAATGTAATGATGCTTTAGCACAGACGCTTCAGGCGGTGTGGTGCGTCTCAGTCGTAAAGCTATAGGCTGTTGAATTTGGCTGATCTTTTCAAGCTGTCCTCCTCGATTCAGTGGTTTGAAGAACCCGGTAGCACGATTGCGCTTTCCCTCCAACCCCCCACTTTTTGTAACTGGGGCAAATTTGTTTCCGATCATGCTTTCAGAGATTGGCTGCCAACGCGCAGCCATGACATGAAATATGCATCGCGTAAGTTTGCGATAAGGGCCCCTCGGTAATTATTGCAAAGGCCTATCAAAAGCTATTAGTCAAGACAGTGAATCTGAGCCCGCGGAGGCCGCGGAGTATGTCTGGAGGAAAGGAACCAGCCGGAGCTGAACACTCGCTGTCTATTATTGATGACAACTTATTTACTTTGCCTCCCACAGAATGGCTCTTGGAGAATTGCCATTTGAGCAGAATCTTAAACCACAATCTAGAGTGCTCGGTCTTGTCAAGTCGCTTTACAATCTTGTTACCTCTCATATCAAAAGGCAGGCAGCTTCACTATTGATCTTTAAGACGGATGGCATTGCATGCTGTCGAGTGCACGCCGAGGAACTCTCAGCGCTTCGTTTATATTGTTTATTTCATAAACAGAGCTGCGGAATTGACATTATTTCTGCCCGCAGGGTTTTGATGGTTAAAGCTGTCCCTCAGAATTTTGGTCCAGCAGGGGGCGCTAGTAAGGAGTTTGAAGCCAGTAAGTCTTGACTGGTTTTCAAAAGCTCTGTTGAGGCGTTTCTTACTACGAAATGAATTGGGATCTGTTGTAGCAGAGGCAAAGTTTTGGGGGTTTTATTTACTGATTGCAGCAAATCTATACACGTTTACGTTACTGCACTTCTCCCAGTTCATTATTAACCAGTTCATATTAACCGGTCGCCTCGTTTGTTCATAAGCATTATTTTCTTTGAGAAATGACTGGGATATGTGCATGGCATGTCTTTTTTGCCTCAAACTGTACATAGGAAACCGTTTATGTTCCTAGCTTTTAGGTAGTCCTTTAAAATAGCTAGCTTAGCTAGCATAACGATGGTCAGGGTTTTAGAGAAGCTAGTTGGGTGCTTGTACACCCAACAGAACCATAGGCACTCTTGAAATCTGTAGGATTCACCTGGGCTTGCAGGGCTCCTTTTGAGCAGCTTGCTTCGTTAAGTACGCTGATATGACTTCCGCACGTTCTTCACATTTATTTATGCTATCACGTTATAAAAAAAGGCAGTGGCGGTTGTAAAGCTGTCAGTATTTTTGGTCGTAGGAATATCAAGGCCTTATTTTCCCCCCAGTATTTCCCCCTTGTATTTATGCACTCTGTAGGCCTCTGTCCTAAATAGACTCAGCATACAATTTAAACCCGTGTTGTGCATAGAGAGCTGAAACAACCCACCGCCGAAGCATCATGTTGCTCAGAGGATGCCATCTTTTGACACGGTTCTGTGGCAGCATTGTCATCAGACGTTATGTGATTTGAAGCCGTTGCATGTACGCACAGCTAGGGCACTTCAAATGCGTCATTGCAGCATGCCTAAGTCATGATGGTAATCATTTCGAGATGGAAATCTCTGGGTGACGGTTGAGAAGCAGGTGCCATGTTTTGTGGAAGGCCGTATGGAGATGAACTGTGATCTGTGCAATATGATGAATTTTGCGGACTATCGAATTATGTCTGTTCTGCGCTGAAGGACACAAACGGAACGCGGTCGCCTCTGCTAATGGCATCACAGCAAGCAGCTGAGGCCGTGCCAGTTTACTGAGCAAGGGCAATCTGTCAACACTTTCTTAACACCTCCCAGCGAAATTGGAAAACATTAGGCAGCTAGGTGTGGGCGATTTTCTTGGTATCACAGAATTTGTGTTTTAAGGCGGCGTGGTGCACCAGGGTGTGCCGTGTAGAGGTTGGCTATGAGGCAACGGTACCTCACAGTACGTCTAAGCAGCTTGTCGATATAGTTCTTAGAATTTAGGGGTTTTTCCCCCCTCTGTGTTCTTATTTGCTTTGTAATGTTAGCCACCAAAATTGACCTATTGAAAGTATCACATCATAATAATAACCTGCTATGTTCAAACGGACATAATGGAAATGATGCCAAAGGCTACTGAAATGCTTGCTTTACTTGTTGGAGGCCTCCAGCTTGTCATACTGATGACATCAGTGTCATTTACTACTCCTAAAAACGAGTACAATCGTGTTTATTCAGTATTTCAAGTGCTGTCAAACCAGACAAACTATGCTCTCGCTTTCTGCTTTTGTCTGCTTTTGGAAGTGCTGATGCTAGCCCTGATATACTGATGTAATTCATCACCATAGCAATAATGTATCATAATATTGCCCACCCCTATATTTAATCATGTAGTCATGAACGGTAACCCGAGCCTCTAGGCTTTCTGGTCACGTCTAGATGTGCTGGGCTTGTGGGAAGGGGAGCAGCAGCTACGTCACCGGAGGTCACGGGAGTCGTCGGTCTTGCATGCGTGGGCTCCTCTGTTGCGAGCCCAGAGTCTTTCAGATGTGGCGACTTCATTTCAGCTTCCTTCATCTCGGCCCGTGGGCTCTGCTGTCTGTGCGCTCTGCTGCACTTTGACGGCACTGCAAATAAAGCACCGCTCTCTTTAACCCTTTGGAGTCTTCGGCTGTGTTGTTGTTCGAACGGGTTTGCTCATTTGCACATTCAACTACATAGTTATTACAGTTATCCAGACTGTATGGACCAAATAGAAATCCTGATAAAAGATCTCGATGAAGCGTTTTAGAGCTGCTCTCTTGTTTCAGTGACAATACCGGCAGCCTCTAAGGGTTATAGCAGAAGCTTTACCCGTACAGCACGATCACGTTTGGAGTCCATGAGACTCCAGAAACTTCTGTCTCTGAAAGGAGCCAGCCACGTAAGCGCTCCCCTCCTTGGACATACCCTGGTTAAAACGCGCCACATTTCGGTTTGATGTGCTTTCCCTTCTGCCCGTCTTCCGTAATTAGGTAGAGTTTGTGATGGTAACTCTAAACAGCATTCCGTCGTAGGATTTAGAATGGGATTTGTACACTGAGACAAATACTCAGACACTTCCATCAGGGATTGTCTGTTCCAGCTTCCAAAAGGCTGAGGTTTATGAGCCGTGCTTAAATGCTTTATAATCCTGCGAGCCATTGATTGTGCACAGATGGGGTTGATTTGCGGGATTTATGGGATATTTTCTTTCCCCGTTTAGCGTTTTTGCAATAACTTGAGATATTTGCAAAGAACACAAAGTTTCCATGTGAAAATGTCACCCGATTTATCTGCTGTGGATCACTGCGAAAAGAGCATTTGGCAGCTGGCTCCATTTGAGCTAAGTCTCCATTGAAGTAATCCTGCAACACCCGTTTACACGCTCGGTTTAGGCAGCTGATATCGCGCTGATGCGAAGGACGGACTTTTTTTTTTTGTTGTTGTTTGTGGTTTTTAATAGACTAAATATCAAATTTACATTCATGTTTACAGGCACACCTCAGTATTCTGTCACATTTTGTGGTTCTGACCAATAAAACTGGGTTGCAGTTATTTGGAAATGTGATATTCAGAGGACATTTATATTATACACTCATCATCAAAAAAAATAGTTGCACCCAGAAGGACTATCAACAGACAGGAGTGAAACTTGCTGGGTAGATTTGACATTGTGATACATGCTAATGATTCAGGTTTCACACTTGGCTGCGCATGTGCTGTAAACAAGGACAGGCCTTATCGCTGTACCTGACTGACCCAACAGCCATGATTGCAGACATTCACCGAGCAGTGATGTCCTCCATGAGTCATCCTGTTAGTGCCAGCACTAGTGGCAGACGGCTGCATGACGCAGGACTACATGCACGCAGACCATTGCGACAACTGCCCGTAACACCACATCACCGTCACCAAAAACTGCAACGGTGTCGTGCCAGAATATCATGGAGGAACTCTTCAGTGACGAGTCCCGCTTTTGTCTTGGTGGAGATGACCAACGAATCCGTGTGTAGAGGCAACGTTTGACAAACCTGTTTGTCACGGCACACGTCCAGAAGGCCTGGAGTCACTCCACCTCCACCCCTACCGCACAATCTGCAGGAGCTGTGTGAGAAAATTCAAGCTGCATGCGAAGAAAATTTGTGAATTAGTAGTGCTTTGCTGTTGTCAACCAAAGTTTCCCAGTCCTGTGAGCTGTTGTACCAACCATGCCTTTAGGTCAGTAGTGCCCAGCTGGGTTCCTGAAGACCAGCCTTCCTGCGGCATCTTGTTCCAACCAAAATCTGGCAGACCTGCTCTGAAACAGTTCTTCAGATGTCCTTGATTGACTGGATCAGATATTTTAGTGTTAGGCTAGAGGGGAATGTGATATGCAGGTGAAACTAATCTCTGCAGGAAAGTAGATCTTCAGGAGTTGGTGGCCACTGCTTTTGATGGTACCACGTGTAATGACGCCACATTGGACACACATCGGACTGGGATAAAATGACGGGTGTCTGAAGTTTGCTAAACGGGAACGGTTTGGGAATAAAAATGCTGTGTCTTTAAAGTTGGTGGTGCAGTCTTCTTTGAGGAGTTGAAAGAGGAGCCAGTGATATGGCTAATGGTTTCCTGTTCTGAAGACCTTTAAAACTGTCTTATGCATAGTCAGGAGTTGTCAAGAGAGCGTTGCCCCCTGCTTAGCACAGCCATGCCGTTCCAATGTTTCCACCCTATTTGTAGTCTTTATACGTCGACAAATGAGACTACGTGCCATCCGCATGCTGATACGATCATATTGCTTTAAGATGTCAATGGAAGAATTGAGCACAGACTTCGCAGAGTTCCATTTGACCCCAGAATAATAAGGAAAAAATGATACGCTAAATGACTAGCAATATCCATATCCGTGGAAAAGACCTCTACATCTGTTCCTTCAGGGGAGATACAGTATCTCAAGCATTCAAATTGCACCTTGGCTGCCCTGCCATTGTCCGCAAGAGTATCGGGGGTTATATTTATGAGCTCGGGTGTTAGCAGTCTGGTGATATTTTTACCCCTCTGTTGCTACACAGCGTGTAGGACTGACGGGGTTGCGTCACGCACCTCTGTCGTCTCTACCCTGGGACTCTAGCAGCTCCTGAATCAGCGACAAAAGACATTTCTATTCCTGCACTGCAGTTTTAGTTCGTGCTTTGTTCAGCCTTTGTTTTACAGCAGTAGTTATGAAAAGTCATATTGAGCCAGTTTTCCAAACACCCTGGACATTGTCGATCAGCCAAGACATGTTTGGAGTCCAAATGCTTCTTTAGTTGAAACTTGGAGTTACAGCTTTGCTAACAAACAGTAGAAGTCAATAATCTACAAAACTTCTTGCTAACTGTATCCAGGACCTCATAAAGGCCTTACAGGCTTGTGGTTTAAGAGCACAGTATAACTTGGTGTGAGCTATAAAAATGGAAAGAAAGGAAAAAAAAAAAACCTTAACTGGTACAGACAGCCATTTCAGACAGTGCCAGGGCTTGAATTCACAAAGCAGGACTGATCCTCTGTATAAATGCCGTTAGTTGTCACAATTAATAGCCGATAAACAATTTGACTGGGTTATTGGGGGTTTTGGTGATGTACACTCTTCATCATCAGAAGAACAGCTGCAGCCAGAAGGAAGTGTGGGATTGCAGTGCTATTGGGAAGGAAGATAAAGGTTACCAGGAACAATAAATGATGTTACATTGAGACTGATTTGGGCCATATTTTGCTAACGAGACGTCTCGGCATGGAGTTGTAGAGGTTCC
>JAVGWN010002142.1:0-11441 GCA_034552555.1 Semaprochilodus insignis
TTCAGCGCCTACTATGTTTGTTAAATTCCTGTGCTATTTCTGTGCTATGTGGGATCACTTGTGTGAAATGTGTGAGGTTGTGTGCTCAAATTATGTCAGGGTCAAATACTTCTGTGGGGCAGTTGTGGGCTGGAGGTTAGCAGGGACTGCAATAACTGTTCCCAAGATATGTGGAGAGCAAATAAAATTAACAGTCAGTGGATAAAAACTACTTTAACTACTTGTAAGAAAGAAGATACTGACATACTCTCCATGTCAGAATCCCGGGTAAAGGAAATTACACACCATATTGACTTCCTTCCATCTAAACTCAGTCTCATCTCACACTTAGTTCAAAATGGTAAGATAATGGCTTTTTAGGTATATACCCAGAAACACTATGTACTTCATCATCCACTATAGAATATTTCTCTATGCTAACAATAAAGATCTGTTAAAAAGAAGAATATATATATATATATATATATATATATATGATATTACAAGAAGATCTAATGGTTCACAATTTGGATATTATGGAAAAATGGGAATTGGAGATGAAGACTATGATGTCAGAGAAAAACAGGGACATGGAATTACTAATAGACCCATGTGGAAGAAACCTAAATGGAAAATTAGGATGCAATTTTTAGATTTTTAACTTTTATTAAAAATCTGATGGTACCTTGGATTTGTGCTGGAGGGGCTGTGGCCTGGCGGGAGACCATATATTTTGGGAAAGTCCAATTTTATTGGAATTTTGGCAAAACATAGAAACACCCAACATGCCAACATGTAGAACTGCCCTTAGAACCATCAAACCTTTTTGAGGTACATTACTAGAAGTTGTATTGCTACTGAGAGTCCTGAGTGAAGGTGCTGACGGGCTCCTGGCTGAGCTCGCAGCCCCCCACAGTGGAAGGACAATGTTAAGAATGTTTTTACTACCTGGAGAACACGACCGCACGGGTACACATAAACCCACACGCATGCTTGACTAGGGCTGTGTACAGACTGCAGGCAGTCAGAGTGTTCCTTCGGAGTGGATTGTCCACTCTGGTATTTGTAAGTGGTCAGATCGGATTTGTGTGTCCAGACATCACTAACCTGCATGGGCTGCTGCGGTCAGTAGCCATGCAGGTGATCTGGCTTTCAGACGGGGAAGCAGGAGATACCCTCCAAACTCTGTCCACTTGCACCTCATCACCCTGTCCAGTCGTGGTTCACAACTCGTAGTTCCTCTTCCTGAATCCCAGCACTTGCATTATTCTGGATTTGATAGTCGTCATAGTTTGCAACGTTCCGAGTGACGCAGAAGACACTTTGAAATCCGATTCGAGCAGCCAGACTGAGATGCATCTGTAAATATCTGACTGGAATCACTTTTCAAACCACCTTCAAATATGGTTTGGATCCGATTTCATCAAAAATCTGATTTAATTTTTTTTTTGCCTTTCATACTACCAAAAAAAACCAATCTGGATACAATCTGGATCTTCCAAACATCGGATTTGGGCTGGCAGTCTGAACACGGCCTAACTGGTCCCAAATTATCTTTGTGGATTTCTCCTTATTTAAATGTGGGCGCTGCTTATTTTATTAGAAAATGTACCTTTGTCTGATTTCCTTCTGTTCCTGGAGGAATGTCATTATTCTTTCCCGCTGAATTCTATATGGACATTGAGAAGATTCATGTTGTGATCCATGGACTGTCCCCTATGCCTGTGCTGCGTCTCCGTACTGAAATTCAGTTCAGAACGAAGAAGCACTCGCATTTCCACACAGAAAACCTCTTTGACTCGAACTAAATGAGAGCTGATTAAATCAGCTAGTCAGTACTGCAGTACACCACGGGACACGCCCCTGCCTTACATCACTCAGCGCAGCAGCCCGGAACCGGCAGTAATTATGAGGACCAGAAGAGGAAACACTGCGACTGGGACAGAGAGACGGAATCAAAGAACGAACAAAAAGGCCGGTTCTTAACGCCCACAAAGAGAACCCGCAGTCTGCGTCAGCTCTTTGATTTCATTGTGTTCGTCAAGTGTCTCACCTGCACAGAGAACATGTGGTGGGGAAGGCCATCTGCTGACACTGCTCTGGAGGACCCTGTTCACTTACACACACTGAACAGAGGGGGCGCCAGTAAGAGGGAACCGCAGCCACCATGCAGCAGCACAACCACAGAAACACTACCAGGTTCCTCAGACACCAGGGGAACCGGTGGCTAACCAAACACCACCAACAAATATTACATTTATTGACATATAAACGTTTTAACGCGGTGTAACCTGGGTACTAGACTCTCAGATCGGCTCTGCCTCAGATCAGCTTAGGCAGGGTCCTTGAATCAGCCATGGTGTGTCTTCACGTGTGCACCTTGTTTTGGAATAGTCTATGCAATCTATCAAAATCAGCTTGGACTAAATCATCTTTACCATAGCTCTAGAATAAACTTAATCTTACTCCTAGAATCATCTTAACCAGGGTTCTAGAATCTGTTTATACAAATTAAAACCAGTTTAACCTGAGGCACCTATACCAGGGTTCTAGAATCAGCCTATTAGCTTTACCAGCATTTTCATATCATCTTCATCAGGCATAACCCGGGTTCTAGAATTAGCTTATCAGTTAAGAGGTTTCATATCATATCATATTAACCAGGGCCCTAGCACCTGTTTATCCATATTGTTTAGGGTTCTAAAACCATTTTAACCTGGGTCACCTACCAGTGTTTTTATGTCATCTTAATCAGGGTTCTAGAATCAGCCATCCTGTGTTCTAGAAGAAGATTAGAAGGTATAACTTGTGTCGCATAACCAGTAACCTAGAATCATTTTAACCAAGGTTCTAAAATAACCTTATCAGCTTCATCATTCTTATATCATATTAACCAGTGTTCTAGAATCAGTTTATCCATTACAAGAAAGCTTGAAAAAATCTGAATCCGCTTCACTACATTCTAGAACAAATGTAACCTGGGGTATAGAATCATTTTAAGGACTGATCTAGACACAGCTTGTCATCTTAATCAAGATTCTAAAATCAGATTAGAGTTCTAGAATCAGACAGCCTGTGTTCTAGCACAAGTCTATGGGTCCACCAAATTGTGTTTTAGAATTTGAGTCACAAGGGTTCTAGAATCAATTTATCCAGGGTTCTAGAATCACCTTATCAGCTTTACCAGAGTTTTCATATCATTTCTTCTTCATTTCATATCATTTCAATTCTCAAATCAGGATTCTCAAATCTGCTAATCAGCCAGTCTGTGTTCTAGAAGCAGAGTACCATGAGTTTATGGGTCCACCTTAACTTGTATTTTAGAATCACCATAAACAGTATTCTAGAATTAGCTTATCCAGGGTTCTAAAACCAACTTAACCTGAGTCAGTTTTATCAGGGTTCTAGAATCAGTTTAATGGATTTACCAAAGTATTAGGGTTCTAGAATCAGCTTAACAAAGGTTCTAGGGGATGATAAACTAGCTTTTAGAATAGCTCTCATGTAGGATCTGCAGCCAGCTTTGAATGTGGTCTATTCATTGTAGATGTACACGGTATGAGGATTATTTATCTAGAACCCCTGTAGTCGGTGAGAGGCTATTTACAGAGATACAGAGTGAGATGTAATTTGGGGTGCATACAGCAGAAGTACTGCACTGTAAACCGCGCATCTCATTAAACTCATCCCTCAGATTCGTCTGTTAATGACAGACAGGCCCGCTGGAGCGCATTCCTTGGAGAACAGGGAGGAAAAGACGGAGTTTTGTTGTTTTCAGACGGAGCTCGGTTAATAATTCCCAGACAAGTGGCACTCTAAAGAGTGAATCAGCCATTCGTGTCAGCTTTGGAGCCCATGATTACAAACTCATCCGCCTAAATTAAACCAGACCAGCCGCAGCAGACGGCAAAAACGGAGCAAAACAAAGAACAAATCCCCGGAGAGCAGGTTCAGAGGAGCGAGTGCCGCATGTCAAATCTGTTAAATATCTTCCGCAGAGAGCTGTCGGTGGGGTGGGAGTGGGTCATGTTCAGAAACGAGCCAATAACCCCCCAGCTTCTGCTCTATTATTGATGAAAATCAATACTGCAACAGTATGTGGGAGGCAAACAGACCACCAGCCTGCTCACAACCCACTGGAGAGGATATAATCAGAGAAAACTCAGGCTTTAAAGCGATACTTCAAATCAAATCCCCCCGCTTTACCTCACATAGCCCATATGTAGTCGATCAGCCAAGACCTTGGTGTCTGTAGTGCTAGCACTGGAGCTATGAGGCTAATGTAGCTAACAGTTACTAGACGACGGTCCTTTATTAAGAGTGGAACTGTGGAACTGTGATTCATTCACTGTTCTTTATTTGAATATGTACATTTAGCCTGTTCAGGATGTTTGCTGCCTTCGACCCAATGGGTGCATATTGATATATGTATGTATGTATTTATGTCAATTTAGTCAAACTGGACCACTTCAGCTTGTGTTTCCAATATTTTCATAATGTCCAGTGTCCAGTTTAGAATGCTGTGGCATGGTAGCTAATCCAAGCTAGGACATATTAGCCTCCATGCTAACATCAGCTCAGTTACACAGCAAGAGGGGCAACATTTCTCCAGAAAGCTATGATGTCCATTCCTATCATAAGACACAAGGAAATGCACAGTCCCTCCTCCTCCTCCATCTTCATTCCTGACCACAGTCTTGAAGTTCTTTATCACACTTCCTCCCTTTCCTCTCCAAGACAGTCTCCAGCGGTGGAAAACTCTTCTTCTGCTTCTATTTGTATCACTGTTTCTTATATCTGTTTGCTGCTGAATGTGGTTTCTTGCTAAGAGCCGGTGGCGGTGTTGGCAGCCATTGCTTGCCAAGAGCTTCAGCCATGGTTGTGTTTACTGCTCCGTTCATTGGCTACCTGACCTTAAATGGTCTAACCCGGAGCAGGACCTTCAACATGATTGACAAGAGGTTAGAATACGCTGTCGGGGCAGCAGCACTACTTGTTCATCCTCTCACGTTGGACTGATTCCACTCCACTACAGTGACTCACTATCGCCTCTTCGGGTACAAAGTGGTATTACAAGACAGGACATCCCGGGCCTAGCTGGTTGGCATGCTAACTTCAGGAGATGTCTCTGATACACCGTACATAGACGTCTCTGACATACTATCACACCATCAACAATCTGTTGATCATTTATACTCCTACGTATCATATCATACAAATCTCTAGGACATTGTGGTCCCCGGAAGTAACTAAATGTATGTGTACACACACACAAACTAACACACACATACACACACTCGCACTCACACACACCTTAGCCACCAGACTGTTTCTATGTGCATTGCAAGCCATGCATACAGCTTAGTTTCTTCCCTAGCATTAGCATCAGCTGTTTACTGTGCTGTCACCTCGTCTGCTGAACAGCAGCTATGCTGGATTCTCTGCTAACAGGGTGAAAGTGAGGAGAGAGAGAGAGAGAGAGAGAGAGAGAGAGAGAGAGAGAGAGCGCGTGCGGCGTCTCACACCAGCAGGGCCGCGCTCACACTCTGTCCTAATGGGCCGTTTGGGGCCCGGTAATTGGCAGACTCCCACCGCGTGAGCGTCCGCAGCCTGCTCTGGCCCGGGCCTGCATGTACGTCTGCAAGCTAATGGCGTCCAAACACATTGCACTCCATTAATGGGGCCCTAATTGGTGTTTCTGTCTCCGTGGATGCCGTCCAGTCCCATGGAAGGCCGAGAAAAGGCTTAGACGACGATGGCCGATGCCGATGCTAGCACAGGCGCGCACCAGCGTGCGTATTCATTAGCGAGCGAGCTGCGGCGGATCACAACGGAGCGCTCTTTTATTTACGTCTCGCCCGCACATCAAAACGCGGCACACAAATCATTAGTGTCGGGAGGACGATATAAACGAGGCCCATGCAGAGAGAGAGAGAGGAAGGAGAAGAACTGAGGGTAATAATAGCATCGTTAGCGACATGCGATCAGCTTATTCCGGCCTTTATACAAACACACAGTGCAAAGCGCGGCATGAGAGCAGTCGGCGGCTAACGCTTCCACCAGCTAGCCTCTGCGGAGCCGTAAACAACAAACACAAATAGGGGCTTTTAGAAGAATTGCCTGAGCTCGGAAGATTGATAGCAGTGGCCTACAGCCAGAGCGAGCGAGGGAGCGAGGGAGAGAGGAGGTGAAGGGAGATTAAAACTGCCATACTGTTAAACTGGAGTGATTAAGTGCCATGCTATTCCCAGCAGACTTAACAGACAAAGTGCTGCCAGCTAAGCCTTCGCTGATTAAATAAAGTACACAACACCGGGAGAACAGATCCGGCAAACCATGATATGCAATCATGCAATGGGCATATTATTATTATTATTATTATTATTATTATTATTATTATTATTATTAGAAAAATCAAAGAGCATAACACCAAGTAATTCAGCCTTTTAAAGGATTAAAATGAAGTTAGGCTGCTTCGTTAGTCTCATTATTAACTTCAACTCAGTTTATTTGATGTAGATGCATTGGCTGAGGAACTGGGGGAGGAGGGTGGGGGTAGTTGGGGTCTCAGCGAATCAACCAGCCTTCCCCTTTCATGCCATGTCATGTGTGGTGGGTGGTGCTGGGCATCCTTCAGCCTTTGTTCAGGCTTGTGTTGTGGTGCCTGTTCAACAATACGGAGCTTTTCATCTGTTGATGTGATGATGACGGAGCTGACGGAGCAGCTGCTCCAGCAAGAAGAAATTTTTCCCAAACGCTAAAAGAATCAGAATCTCCAAAAGCCGCTCAAACAGAGATACAAACCGGGTGTGGAAGCAGCCAGAGTTTCAGCTCCTGAATGAAGAGGTGAAGATCTTTACACTACGCTCACTGTTCCAGAGTGGCCAGTATTCCAGTGTCCCCGTCTGTCCATTCTGCTGGGAGTAAAGAATCAGATCTTGTTCAGACTTAAAGACCTTCAGTCTGTTTGTTTGGTGCCTCATTTAGTGGAGCTCCATCTCCAACATCAGCTCAGATTCAGCTGAGATCCCAGCACAATGGAGAAATCCTGGAGCAGGGGAGAACCTTCTCAGGAGTAACCCGCCTTCCAAAATGTAATCAAGAGCGAATCAACAGCTCATCCAGGAGGTTGGAGAAGAACCCAGGCCAACATCTAACGAACCTCACTGGCCTCAATTAAGGTCAATGTCCACAATAAGACAGACACTGGACGTAAACGACCTCCATGGGAGAGTCGCAAGGCTCTAAATCCCAGCTGACCAAACCGAACACCAAGGTTCTCACATTCGCTAGAAACATCGAGATGATCCTCCAAGACTTCCGGGATAATATTCTGTGGACTGATGAGTCAAATATGAAACTTACTGGAAGACAGGGGTCCCGTTACATCTGGAGTAAAGCCAACACTGCATTCCTCCATAAGAACCTCATACCAGCAGTAAAACATGGTGGTGGTAGTGTGATGGTCTGGGGCTGCTTTGCTTCCACAAGCAAGTTACTGCAAATTAGTTGGACAATCTGAAACGTTTAAATATAGAAATTAGCAGTAATAAGAGGAATCAGGTGAGGAGCGAACCGCTTTCCAGCTTTGGAACAACCTACCAGTCAGTGTTCGGGACTCAGACACAGCCTCGATCTTTAAGTCCAGGCTTAAACCCTACCTGTTCAGTGGAGCGTTTGGTAATTCGTTTTTCTGCTAGGTAAAAGGTGCAGGTCCAGGGGTCCACTGACAGAGAGTGTTTGGTAAGCTGGGAATGTTGGTGCTGTCGTCCCGCTGCTCTTCATGTTCACTCAGGTTTGTTGACGGTGGAGCGGAGGGGCGCTGACTTCTCAGGGAGCCCTCATGTCTTGGTTACCTTCTGGCTCTCCCTTTTAGTTCTGCTGTAATAGACGGGCCTGCCGGAGTCTCTGCTGCACTCTGTTAACACCGTATAGTGTGTTCAGATCTTCTGTCAGAGCTAACAGTCTGTATGTTCTCTTTGCCTGAGCTGAACTGCTGCCCATCCTGTGCGGTCTGATGCTGTTACTACATCTGCTCTGACTGGGAGCCACTGCTTGCCTTTAACCACCACGGAGCTCCTGGCTGTCCTGCACTGTGGAAGCTTGACCTGCTGACCCATCTGATGACCCCACTACTTAATTATGGACTAATCAGACATTTACTCCTCCACCTTACAAACACTGAACGCTCTGTTCCTTTGCTTGTCTTGTTATCTGGTGTTGACCCGAGGAGGATGGGTTCCCCTTTTGAGTCTTGGTTCCTCTCGAACCTTTTTCCTTGCCTCTGTCGCCCTTGGCTCGCTCACTGGGGGCTCGGACACCAGAATCTTTGTAAAGCTGCTTTGTGACGACATCTGTTGTAAAAAGTGCACATAAATAAATCTTGACTTGACTTTCACAGCGCTGTAGATCCCCACCCTCGCCTGCTCAGTGGCTCTACTGGAGGATCATTTCATGCAATGTTTTCTTTTTCCTTCCTGTTAGAAAGAAAAACAAGCAGCTGGAGAGAGACGCTCACCCCCTCAGAGACCGAGTCAGACCCGAGTCTGATCCTATGTTTATCTCTGATATGATTCTGTCTGTAGGTCCTTCTAGAAGGTTCCTCTGGTGGAGGTGAAGAAGACAACAGTAGGTATTTAACACTACAGACACACACTGAGATCAAGCCTAACGTCCTGTAACCTACACATGTGGACTCCGTGTAGTAAATGATGCTTTGATTAGTTCAATAGATTATAGATTAGAACTGATTTGAATTGATTCATCTAATATACTGTTGATTAGTAAAAGAGATTATTGATAAGTTTATTAGATAATTAGTAAAATAAATAATTGATCAGTCTGATAGATAATTAATTAGTATAATAGATAATTGATTAGAACATTACATAATTGATTAGCATGATAGATTCTTAATTATAGTGGCTAATTAATTTGTATATTAGATAACTTATTAGTATGATAATTAATTAGTGTAATACATATTGATTAGATTAACAGATAACTGATTAGTGTAATAGTTAATTGATTAGTATAATGGATACTTGATTAGTATGTTAGATAATTGATTAGTATAATAGATAAGTGATTGTATAATAGATAATAAATTAGTATAACAGATAATTGATTAGTATAATAGTTCATTGATCAGTATGATAGATAATTAACTGGTATAATNAGAGAAGAGGGGAGAGAAGAAGAAAAGAGGAGAGAAGAGTGCAGAAGAGAAGAGGGGAGAGAAGAGAAGAAGAGTAGTGGAGCTCTCCTCAGCTCTCCTCATTAGCACTCTGTCCTGCTCCATCTTGCTGTAATTAGGTTTGTCGTGTCTGATGGAGATTGAGTCATGCGAAGCACCGTTCAGCCTGCACACCTGCATCCTAACACCAGCTCTATTGATCACACACACACACACACACACACACACACACACACACACACACACACACACTGGTGCTACTCTGAAAATCCTTGACTGCACAGTCTGTGAGTGGAAATATTAATATGTGTATATATCTCTGCATGCTCTTAGCTTTAGGCAGTGCTGTAGCAGCGATAGGAATTCTGTCCTCATTCGACCTGGACTCTGAAACCATAATCATAATTATCAAAATCACACGTTTTACTGTATAATATGTTTGGAGGCACTTTTGATAAATGATAATGCGGTTCTGTTCTTTATTCTGCTATCGGTGGTATCAGTATGAGTGGCGCTGTGTGTTTAATGCCTAGATGGGGAGCAGAGGAAGTCTAGCTGTTCACTCACAACCGCACACACCATCCAAACACAACAGCACAGTTAGCTAGCGTTAGGTATTTTCAGTTAGTAGACTAAACTAGCGTTCGAATGGCAGAGTAGGCTAGCGTTAGGTATTTTAGGTAGTACAGTTAACTGGTGTTGGCTTTTTACAGTTATCAGAGTTAACTGGTGTTAGCTAGTTTCAGGTAACAGTGTTAGCTGTTTTGTTAGCTAATGCTACATACACTATATTGCCAAAAGTATTCACTCCTCCATCCAAATCATTGAATTCAGGTGTTCCAATCACTTCCATGGCCACAGGTGTATAAAACCAAGCACCTAGACATGCAGACTGCTTCTACAGACATTAGTGTGAGAATGGGTCGCTCTCAGGAGCTCAGTGAATTCCAGCGTGGTACCGTGATAGGATGTCACCTGTGTAACAAGTCCAGTCGTGAGATTTCCTTCCTACTAAATACTCTACAGTCGACTGTCAGTGGGATTATAACACAGTGGAAGAGATTGGGAACAACAGCAACTCGGCCACAAAGTGGTAGACCACGTACAATGACAGAGAGCGGGGTCAGTGGATGCTGAGGCACATAGATAGACAGATAGATAGTTAGATAGATAGATAGATAGATAGATACTTTATTAATCCCGAGGGAAACTTAGCAGCCAGTACCAGTTTCACAATACTGCACAGTAAAACAAAAACAAAGTGTTGTACAGTATGAAACCTAAATGGGTATGTACCGGCTCAGCAATTTTATTAACTATTAAACTATAAACTATAAATAGTACAGTTCACTATGGATAAATATATCTCACTTTACAATGAGGCAAGAAATATATACAAGAAAGTCTATCTACAAAAAATACAGATATAACTGTAGACCCATAGAAAATATGTAAAACTCACGGAGATAAAAAGGCAGTGCAATAACAATAAATAAATGTGCAAGGGGCGCATATACCAGCAGATAATGACAATACTGAATAAACATAATAAACATGTGCATATATTCGTATTTAGGTAAAGTGACCAGGAGTGCAGATGTACAGTATATACAGTAAAGTGTAATAGTGCAGATTAATAAACCTCTGATTTAACAAGAGAATTCAGTCCTCATCTGTCCTCTTCCCTCTTCCGGCCCCGCTGGGAAGAGTTGAATAGCCTGATGGCTCTCGGGACAAAGGATCTCCTGAGTCTGTCTGTGGAGCAGCTCTGTGACAGCAGCCTGCCACTGAACTTGCTCCTTTTGTCCATGATGATGGTGTGCAGTGGGTGTCCATCATCATCCATAATGGACAGCAGTTTGTGCAGTGTCCTTCTCTCTGCTACCTTCACCACAGAGTCCAGCTCCACACCAACAACTGTGACCCTGCTCGCCGTGCGCAGAGGTCACCAACTTTCTGCATAGTCAATCGCTGCAGACCTCTGAACCTCATGTGGCCTTCAGATCAGCTCAAGAACAGTGTGTAGAGAGCTTCATGGAATGGGTTTCCATGGCCGAGCAGCTGCATCAAAGCCTTACATCACTAAGCGCAATGCAAAGCGTAGACTGCAGTGGTGTAAAGCACCGCCACTGGACTCTAGAGCAGTAGAGACGTGTTCTCAGGAGTGACCAATCACGTTTCTTCGTCTGGCAATCCGATGGAAGTGGGTTTGGCGGTTGCCAGGAGAACGGTACTTGTCTGACTGCATTGTGACGAGTGTAAAGTT
>JAVGWN010002143.1:0-11441 GCA_034552555.1 Semaprochilodus insignis
AAGCTACTCACTGCATCAGTTATGGTTAAATAACTTGTTGCCAGCTGAAACATAATCACCCATTCAGTAATTATCCAATGGGAGGTTTTTCTTCACAAGTAAACAAGCCACATCTAATCAAACCTCACATTATTACCTGATTTATTTGGACACTTTACTAAGTTTATTATGAATATTGTTTTATGGTTCTGAAGGGAAAAATATGCTAAACTAATGGCTAATTGGGAAAGACATTATCAGTACAATGTTTTGGCCTCTACATTGTTTTTGGCAGCTAAAGTATTCAAGACATCCCATCTATGCATTTTACCTATACAAATCACAAATTCTTGGAATTGTGGGCAATTTGTGTAGTCATTACTAAGTCATGCTAACAGGTACCAGTTATCTTTTCTGCCAGTGGCTTTAAGAAAATTATAAATTCATTTCTTAATAATTGAGCTTATACATTTGTTTAGTAATGTGAAGTATATTTTCTTGAAATGCCTATGTTTGCATTGTATTTTCTGAAATGTATGTGCTTTTTATTACTTACTTGTCTTGACTTAGTGTTCAACTTAGTTGTGAAAATTTTTACTCCATGCAACTACAGGTAATGTAACAATGTTTAAATAAACTTCAACCTGAAATAACATGAAACTTGAAACTTGTTATTCACAATTGATGGAGAACTTACTCTTGGCCCTTTTGCCTTCTCGGCTGGCCCACAAGTTCAGCAGCACTGAGCTTTGCTCCAGGAGTGAATTGGGGTTTTCCACACGAATCTTGTTAATGTCATCCACACTGAATTGGAGCTCTCGAGCCAGTTCTGTTTTAAGATAAGAAATTGTTTAGATAAAAAACTTTAGATAAGAACTTTCATATCATTTCATTATGCTTTAACAAGTAATATTGTTTTGTGTTACTAGAAAGTACTGACAAGTATTGACATTTTCTGAGAACAGTTTGGTGTCCTAAAGCCTTAGCATAAATCTAACAAATCTGTAAAAGTATAGACGCAAGATTTTGGGTGTGCAATTTCCTATATACAGTTTTGTGAGAAATGTAAAAAATTGACTTCCAGATATGTCTTAATAAGATATACCTGGGTGAGCATTCAAACAAACACCGTCTCACTCACCTGCCCAGCTCAGTCCCAGCTGTTCGGCTATTAAGGCCATCTTTAACTCTGTCCTTTCCATTGCACTCATTGATGCTGCGAAAATCATCATTGCTGAAAGTCAAAACTACATTTAAAAATACCTTCAGAAAATACCTTTCAAACATAGCCAATTAAAAATATTGTATACTATTGTTCTGTTATTATAACAAAGAAAGTAGCATGTAGGATGATTCTTTGGTTGCTTGAATGTATGTATACAAATTTGTCATCTTTTGGTTTTAAATATTACCATGTAGCTCTACTTAGACGGAACCATTTTGCTTAATGTGAGATACAAAATCAGCTGCTTGCCTCCCAACATTCTTTGCAGTAGTACGTTGCTCTCTCAGTCAGAAAATGCCAAGATTATTACAAAAAATATATATAATGACAGTTAAATAAAGATGCCTGATTCAATAAACAAATATCACAGTGTTTGTTTATTAAAAGTTTGGATATCCATATATTTGAATGTCTATGCCTATGCATTAGCACTATATGCAGGAATGCTCTTACCCATACTTGGTTCATTGAGAGCACTGTATCGCTCTCTAAGGGCCAAAGGGGTCAGTGTCCTCCTTCGGTCTTCACTTCCTACGATCTGATATTGAGATAAACTATTATGCCTATACTGTTTAAGTATAACCCTAATTCCAAATTGTTGGCACACTGTGTAAAATGTAAATAAATGTAAATAAAAACAGAATGCAATGATGGTAAAATGCAATGTGTGCAAATCTCATAGATGCTGAAAGTGAGACATTTTACCATTTCATGAAAACGATTAACTCATTTAGAACTTGATGGTAGCAACGCATCTCAAAAAAGTTGGGAAAAAATGTTGTCAGGCATCCCCTCTTCTTTTAACAACAGTCTGTAAACGCCTGGGAAGTGTTGTCCCATTCTTGTCTGATGTAAGTGTCTGATGTTATGAAAGGTCTGGACTGCAGGCACACCAGTTCAGGACCAGGACACTTCTTTTTCGAAACAATGCTGTTGTGATGGATGCAGTATGTGGTTGAGGATTGCCTTGCTGAAATATGCAAGGCCTTCCCTAAAAGAAACGTTGTCTGGATGGGAGCATATGTTGTTCTAAAACCTCTATATACTGTTCAACATTGATTGTGCCTTTCCAGATTCCCATGCCATAGGCACTAATGCAACCCCATACCATTAACTTAACTTGCATTTGTGGATTGCATGATGAACTGTGTTCACAAACAGTGATTTCTGGAAGTGTTCCTGAGCCCATGCAGTGATCATAATCATGCCTGTCTTTAATGCCGTGCCGCCTGAGGGCCCAAAAGTCATCCAATCTCATCATGGGCCTTGTCCCTTGCGCACAGGGATTTCTATAGATTCTCTAAATCTTTTGATGAGAGTATGTACTGTAGACGGTGGGATATCTAAAGTCTTCACAATTTTACATTAAATTTAAATAAAATTTTTTAGATACAGTTTTTTGCTCTTTTTATACCCAGTCACGTAACTTTACTCACATAACCCACATAAAAAGTTGCAAATTGCTCCTGCAGCTGTGTTTCATTAGTACCACTTACTTTTTGCAGACTTTTTTTCCAAGTTCTAAATGAGTTATTAATTTTAATGAAATTCTAAAATGTCTCACTTTTAACAACTGATTTGTGTTTTATGTTCTATTGTGAATAAAATATGGGTTTATGAGATTTGCAAATCACCAGATTCTGTTTTTATTTATATTTATTTTACACAGCGTCCCAACTTTTTTAGAATTGGGGGTTGTAATTGAACACACTTTTTGAATGAGAAATAGTAGGGTATAAAAGTAACAATTCCATATGTATAGTTACCTTTATGCATGGTGGCATGGTAATATTAAGGTTGCAGAGAACTTGTTGGCTATCCTCATATTTGGTAGACTTGCGCAAAAAGGACAGGAAACCAGATGGGTCTTTACTGCTGTCTCTCACCTGGAAGAGAAGAAAATATTTGATGTACAAAGGGTAAGGAGATGCAAAAAAAAAAATCCATTGCAAAAAACACAATTGGGTTTTCTTTTAAGGGATTAGAGCCCATTGTCAAAGTAATTAAGAAACAAAGTTGAGCATCTACCTTCACAGAGACAGGAAGTCTGTTGTCTCTAAATGCCTGGAAGCTGAAACAACGGGGCTGCTGGGTAGCCTTCCTCATGGGGACCAAGTTACCGGAACATTCCAAGTGTAGTGGCATACCCTCCATCACCTGAGAGCATGACAGATGATGGTAGAACCATAGAATTAGGACTGTACAATTAAATGCATTCCCACTGAATATTTGTGTTACCATTTTAATATTTGTAATAACATATTTATGTGTTAACATTTCAGCGTTAGCAATGCAAGGCTATTAGGTATATTTCCGGCAAATGGTACATTATATATCCAAATGACTGTAACTTCTGATTCTTCTAAGAAACATTGGTATGTTAAATACCCCCTTGGCTGTCATAGTGAGCATTAACGCAAAAAGTAAAAAGAAAGAAGAATGGTAAGAATTAAAGCCACTTATCGAACTTGAAAGCACTGAAACAGTTGAAAACCATGTTATCAGGAAATAAGTTTTCAGGAAATAACACGATTTATAGACATGGGAGCATCAAAAGTGAATCATAGAGGAGTGGAAAAAAGTTATCTGCTTGGACAAATTTTTGCATCCTTATTCTACTACCTCATGTCCGAAAATGAGTGCTGTGTCGGTGCTGCACTGTCCTGTCTGTTTAATGTGTCTAATATCTGTTTAATTTATCATATTTATTGTATTGCTTCTAGTTTTAATTTTTGTTGCACACTTATGTCATTTGCACTTTGTACTCTTTTGTTCCACACTGCACCTTGTTCCTGGAGGAACGTAATTTCACCCCACTGTGTACTTGTACATGGATGGAATGACAATAAAAGCCTCTTGACTTGATGTGATCATGTCTATAGAAGGATCAGAATGTGTCATAAAAAACATGTGTCCATTAGTTGTTGACAAGTTATTCTGTGTATGGCTAAAGTCCACATCTGAATAAACATATCCAGCTTGATGGTGCACATCACCAAAGGGTTTCAGCAACTTGATAACAAGTTTTAATTGCATTAGTTGTCTGCACAGAGGTGAACATCAAGTTTACCAAGCATCTTTAAAATAAGTTCCATAAGGCTGTAGATTGTGCTGTTGTCCAATGTGCAACAATCATTTCTATATGACATATCATTCCTGCATAGCACATCTAATGAAGATCACATAAAGATCAATAGAGGTACAATGCGATAGCCGCACTTAATAAACTAAAAACTGATTGCATGGGCAGCTTACGTAGGTACTGTACTCTCCATTTGTTTTATTGTACACTTTTGTCCTTCTGATTCCCTTTTTGTCCTACACACTGGTTAGGAGTAACACACTGTAATGAAGTCTCAGACCTCAATATCTCTGCTGCGGGCCACTTCCGTGAAGTTCTCATGCTGCTCCAATGTCTTGTCCATCTTGTCATCCGTCATGCAGTAACAGCGTAATCGGCCTTCCCGCACCTCATTCATTTTAGCAAAGACCACAAATTTGGCCATGTATGGCACTGCTGACAGCTCACGGTACAGTAAGTTTGCAAAGGAAACTGCCTCTGCAGTTCGAGGACAGTCAGCTAGCCAGAAACTGAAGCAAAGAGAAACAACAAACAAAAGATGTCAAGAAAAACTGCAGCTGCAAAACTGCAGGAACAATACATTTCCCAAATTTAGGAATTGAATCTTCTTTTATATTCATGGGATTTCATATACATCAAATCATGGGATAGCAGTATGTAAACTGATTATGAAGTATTACCTCAGGGGAGTTGTGAGATGTTATATTCCGAGTATGATTGAACATTGGACAGCATGCTCATTGCAAGACGACCTGAATTATCAGAGTTTGATGGAATGATAGTGGATGTCAGATGTCTGAAGTTATGCAGGTATTTAACATTCCTCGATCCACAGTGTATTGTGTCTACCGGGAATCATAGAAGCCATTACCACTCACAGAACTGTCCATTGTCTCCATGAAGCCACGGACCTCAGTCGTCAACAAGGCACTGTGTAGGCTAATGGCGGATGGGATATTCCAACAGGATAATGCACCATGCCATCAGGCCCAAGTTGTCCAGAATTGGTTCAAGGAGTATTCTGGAGTGTTTGAATGGTGGCACATTCACCCGACATGAGCCCAATTGAGGCATTCTATTATTATGACTCATTCTAATTCACATTGCCTTGTCATGAGCATGCTGGCCAGGGTTCAATCTCACTCACAACTTATCGTGGTTTGGGCATTCCCAAGCTGTCCCCCGAGGTATCAGCACTTCATAATCAATTTACCTGGTATATCAGTGTACTTGTCTTACCGTGCAGACACATTGGTGGTGAAATTGGCACAGTCACTGGCATATATAAGTTTGGTGGTGCCAGTTATATCCTCCCATTGGGCTGGTGCAGTACCACCTAAGAAATGCAGAGGGACTGGGTTAACTGAAGTAATGTAACAATTTGAACACATATGAATAGAATCTTATTACTGCATTCAATAAGAATCTAAAAGCTTATATACTCAATGGCTGTCAATATGACTGAACCTTACTTGCTAATAGAAATAGTAACTGTTTCCCTCACCCTTCTTCACCAATCATACCATAAAGTATTGGGACACTTAATCATTGAATTCACGTCTTTGCCACAGGTGCATACAATCAAGCACCTAGCCATTCAGTCTGCCTTTACAAACATTTGTGAAAGAATGGGTCATTCCAAAGGGCTCGGTATATTTCGAGTGTGGTACTGTAATAGGATGCCACTGTTGCAACAAGTCAGTTTTTGAAAGTGGAAGGAATTTAGGAATGACAGCAACTCAGTCATGAAGTGGCAGAGCATGTAAAGTTACAGGTCGGGGTTGCCAAGTTCTGAGGCGTATAGTGCGTAAAAGTCTCCAATGCTCTGCTCCCCCAATGACTGCAGAGTTCCAAACCTCTTCTGGCATTAAAATCAGCACAAACACTGGAGCCTTATTGCATGGGTTTCCATGTCTGAGCAGCTGTACGCAAGCCTTACAACACCAAGGAGCAATGAAAACATGTTCTGTAGGGTGACGAATCACGCTTCTCTATCTGACAGTCTGATGGACAAGTCCAGGTTTGGGAATTGCTAGGAGAACTTTACCTGCCTGACTGCATTGTGCATGTGTAAAGTTTGGTGTAGGATAATGCTATGTGGTTGTTTTTCAGCAGTTGGCCTAGGTCCATTAGTTATAGCGAAGGGAAATCTTCAGCACACCAAGGCATTTTGGACAGAGCTCCAACCCTAACCCTTAACCTTAGATTGCAAGCTGGGCCCTCTCGTCCAGCATCATTGTCTGAGCTCACGGCTGCCCTTCTGGACAAATGGGCCAAAATTTCCCATAGACACCCTCCAAAATCTCATAGACAGCCTTCCCAGAAGAGTGTGCGCTATTACAGCTGCAAATGGGGGAATTAACTCTGTACTAATGCCTATGGATTTTGGAATGAAATGTCATAATAGCTCCTGGGGGTGTAATGTGTCCCAAACGGTTTATCCATAGATTAAGCATTTATTAAAATGAAAATGATCAACATTAGAGGGTGATTCTTCCATTAGGCCAACTTTTCTGTTCCCTTAAAAAAGAATATAGTTTTATAAAGAATTTAAATGGTCTTAAATAATGAAAACTCATTTTTGACCACTTTCACATCCTAATAAATAATAATTGAATGGCAACATAATTAAATGTTAGCGTGATTTAGATTTTTTCAATTCAGTACCATGCTCGAACACTTTCTAAATGGTCAAACATGCCTCTAATTAAAGATTCACCCAAATATGAAATTAATGTCTGTGTTGTGAGAAACCAGAATTTTATCTCAAGACAGCCTGGTACCAATGACACTGCAGAGTAGACGGAGGCTGGTGGTGTCTCCCTCGCCGGTGTCCCGTGGGCTTTCCCTCCAGGAGGGAGGCAGGGGGATGCGTAGGCCAATAGGCCGGTGGAACTTACGGCGCCTTGGTTCTACAGTCACCACTGGGCTGAAAGTGGCCTGGTTACCCAGCAGCTTAGCCACTAGCTCATCTGGGACTGGCTGGGCCTGGGGGCCAGGAATGGAGGCAAAGGGGATGGGGTGTAGCAGCGTGGCATGTTTAGAGAGGTGGAACACATAAAAAGGGAGAAATATTGGATGAAATAAAATGAAATGGAAGTGGAATGCAAACCATAGTAAAGGATGAAGACAGAAATGTGTGATTTGAAGGAAGGAAAGACATTACACATGTTTGCATGATATGGGTACAAGGAATTGAAAGAATGAATGAGAAGAAAAAGTGAAAGATAAAAAAAAAATGATACAGCAAAAGAAAGGGCGAGGAAGGCCAGAATATAGGATAAAGCAGAGGGAAGAAAGAGAAGACATCAATATATTAATGATTTTGGCAATGATGATAACAGAATAGCAAGCAAGACACAACTGATCCGGTCAGGCAGGTATATTTATTATGGTAAAAAAAAGCATTACAAATTTATCCATAAATCAAATTTCATTAAAAGAATTAATAGGAATATTCACAACAAATATCATAGAAAAATGTTAGGACCCTGTATGATTATAAGGCTTTTTAAATTGTGACTATATATGTAATTGATCTATTTACAAAATACAATATCTTTTTCATATACCAGTTTTATATTTCATTTCTAAATGCGTAAGATAGATATAAATAAAGAAAATAAATGGACACGGAAAGGCAATGTTGAAATATTGGAGGTAAAAAGAGATCTAAACTTTGGCATAAGCATGTGGCTACAGTAGCAAGAGACCAGAATGTTTTTCAACCCAAAGTAATTCTAAAGTTACAGAATACAGAAACTTAAAGGTTAAAGAAATAAATCACTGAAACTAGATTAGCACTAGGTTATCACTTTCAAAAGCATAATATTCATGCTTTTAAAGTACCAGTCATTTCAAATGCTTACTGATAGTTAATAGATTAAGATAAAGGCACATTCCCATTGTACATCATGCAGTCTCTTCCAGCCTCTTAGCGCTTACTCTTACTTTCATCACTTACTCAACTTTCCATGGAACTTGTAATTATATTAACAATAACATTCCGAAAAAAACCTTTCCGCCAGTCCAACATTGCAGAGATTACTGTTCTGAGATGCAAGTGGCTCATAATAATTAGAGCATATTTAAATAGGCATTCATTAATTCAACATGTTCAAATGTTCAAACAGAATTAAACCCACCACATGCATTATATCCCTTTCGACATTCTCTTTCAACGTATCATATGCACCTTCCTCCCCACAAAACAATTTCACTAATACACTTGAGCTCACCTTAAATACCAATGCAAAGCCTGCTCAAAACCAACCCGATCACATGCCTTTAGTTTAGTTTCATAGGATCAAAAGTTAATGTGACATTTATGTGACATTTGCTCGACTCAAATATAATTTAATTTGCAATGGGATGACAGCATGCAACATGACCAAACAGGAGTGGCAGTCTAAAAATTTGGGAAAGTGTAAAGTAAGGCAGGCAGTGCTACATCAAGGTGACCTTCGTCCTCCTTCTTCCTCTTTCTCATCCTCCCAGCTCACCTGCAGTCCTAGACGAACACGCTTGGTGACGGCCGTCTCTGGAAAACTGGCCTGAACCATGGGCAGAATTTTGCTGGTCAAGTGACCCCCCTCTGGGCCTATCAATTCGCTCTCCTGCTGGATGCGG
Source organism: Semaprochilodus insignis (assembly GCA_034552555.1). NCBI lineage: Eukaryota > Metazoa > Chordata > Actinopteri > Characiformes > Prochilodontidae > Semaprochilodus > Semaprochilodus insignis. Next base: position 8,916 of record JAVGWN010002143.1, read on the forward strand.
GAGACCACAGCGAAATAGAGTGGAAAGTCAGTGGAGATGATGCGTCTAATGCGCTTCTTCCCAAGCTCCTCTTGACTTTCTAAATCTAAGGAAGAGAGTGCGGAAAAGTTAAATCATTTCAAGTTCAAATGCATTATGATAAACTGATCTTAAGATTGTGATTCAATAAATCATTTATAAGTTAATTGCAATGCATTGGTATAATTTCAATCAAAAGTGCACTCATTCTGAGCAGAAAGTAAGCAGAAATAAAATTCCCAATTATTTAGTAAAACCCAAAAAACAAAGCAGCTTAGTTTGTTGCTGTTGTTAATAACAATCAAAATGTAACATTTAAATCTATTACATAGACTTAAATACTAATATCATGGTTGTTATTAAGCAATCGGTATTTATGTCTGCATGATACATAAGCCCCTACCTTCGTCCATGCCGTTGAGGATTGTCTCCAACACTTCATCGCCATAGCGGTTGCGATGCTCTTTCCAGACAGAACCATTCTCACTCCTCAATACCACTAGCTCTCTGTCTCCTCGACCAAGAGCTGCAAAATGGGGAATCTCCACAATTACAGGCCTATTAAGAAAACAGTGAAACCAGAAGTTACTTAAACCACTTCAAGAAGGTACTTTTAAGTATTTTAAGGGTTACTTTCAACAACACATTTCCTGATGCTTGGCTACAATCCATTACTCACCCCAAGAACTGCATGCCAGCTGGCCCCAGGGAGATAATTCGGCTGGCCAGTCCCTCACCCTCCACCAATGGAGGTGGAGTGGACAGCTTCTGAGGCTTGACTAGGCGGCAGGTGATGCGAGTAGGGGCAGCACATGTCCGTGGTGGGATGATGACACGCAGACCATTATGTCTGCTTCCTCGCATTGACCCACCTCTAGCATCCACCATAAAACTGACCAGGAAGCTGTAATACCAAAAGAAACCAGCTATTCACTGTGATCACACAATAAAAGGAGCAAGGTTGGATTTTCCTAAACAGTAATGAGCATGATTGCATTATTGTCACATTCCACATCACAGGATTGTAGAATACTAAACAACCCTCACCCTGTGTGGATGGGGCTGGCCACTGGACTGACGTTATCTGAGGTCTCAGTGGCTGGACTGCTGGGAATCAGAGAGTCTTCATCATACTCTTTGGGCATCGGGATAGGCGTGTGCTGCTGTGTGGGTGAATAAGGATAAAATGTAGGAGACGGGTATACAGAGAAAGCAATACAAAATGCACCACCCTATCCGACAGTGTTTAGGTTTTGCACCATAAATGGGAGAAAAGGTTGAATTAAGCTATACACTTGTATTGTAATAATATTCAAATATGCATGTGTCAGTTATTTGTTATTACCATGTATGGGGAGCATTCAATGTATTTTCATTCTAAACAGTCAGGCAGAATCATATTGAAGTTTGAGATATTTGTTTGAAAGATGTATACCTGCTCAAGTTCATGCTCTCTCAACATGACAGTTTCAGGGGAGACACAAGGGATCCTTGGGAGAGCAGGTGAGTAGTTTCTGTGAAAAGAAGTAGAAAACATATTAAGCAAAGCTTTGATTATTTAAATTATTTAAAGGGATAACTTTAACTATTTGGCTTTCAGCAAGCCCTCTTTTTCTGTGAATAATGGGTTAAAAAATGTGGCATCTGCAACTCTGCTTTTCCTGTCTTGTGTTCTCGGTCATTTTCTCTTCACATTACAATTGCTTAATATCCAATAACATTACTGCAGCCCTTTCTCATACTCTAGCACTGGCTTGGGGGAAAGGAAATCCTCATCATGGTCCTTCATGTCATCCATCTTCAAGTACCTGGCACCTTCTGTTCCCAGCAGCTCCTCGCCTACCGCAAGGGAGGGAGGAAAAGAAAAAGATAAGAGAATTGTGAACAGGCAAAAGAACTGTCAAAAGGCGTTACAAGACACCATTTCCTAAGCACTGTATCAGCTGGATTAGTTTTACCAATGGAGGTTTAGATGTTTTGAAATATTACAGCTTGGTTGTACATGTTTGCAACAGGAGACACACTCAAAAACAGTAATACTTTCTAAACATTTACAAAGATAGATAAATAATAACACTGGAAAGAAAAAAAAAAATGTAAGTGATAATGCCACATCATAAAACCACAAAAATCACATCATAAACACTGCCAGCCACGGGTAAACAAAGGCTGATAGATTCACAAAACAGGACAAAACAAGGTGTGTTAGCATCATACTTTAATATAAACCCAATTTGGAAGATTCTGATATGATAACAGTCCTCACAAATTGCAGTCGGCATTAAGCAAAATCTAGCTGCAACTCAACTCAAATGATCATATAATTCTACTTTGCCCATATTTTATAAAAGGAGCAATAAAATGCAAAACAATGGTGACATGTTTGGTGAAATTACTGTCTAAGGTAATTACCAACAGCGACTGAACCACCTAATTACTGCAATTTATTCTGAATACATTGAAATGCTTTTGAGATTTGCCTATATATATATATATATATATATATAT
>JAVGWN010002144.1:0-11438 GCA_034552555.1 Semaprochilodus insignis
ATGTGGAAATGATCATCTCCACAGACACTCCTGAGGACTCCCACCATTCATTCACACCTGAGTGTGGGATGCATAGCATGATGGGTAATGCATGTGCAGTGTGGGGTTCGAGTAACAAATTCTTTACCTCAGCTAATCAGATTTTAGGGCCTGTCTGTCTGTTATTGGAGAAACAGTCCAGAAATTAATCTCAGAGATTATCACTGATCTCACTGCGCACGTAATCCGGACCACCCAGATTACTGTCCTGTGTACAAGATCTCACTAGATCTAGATCTTAATCTCTAAATACAGAGAGACTTTTATTCTGGAAAATGACAAATATTACAAACAACTGAGAATAATGTATATGTATATATATAGCTGAAATATTATTGTTATTGTTGTTGTTGTTGTTGTTGTGATTTACTAATCTTATTAAAAACAGAGAACGATAAAAAATTGTGTTTTGTCTCTGTTTAAACACCGGGGGGCCGCCCAGAGAACACTGAGCTCACACACCAGTGGACCACCAGCTTTACCATCAGTGGGCCGACAGCGGTCTTCTGTCCTCTTACTGTCAGGGCTACTAAGTCCACCGTGTACATTTCTCTGTAGCTGGATAAGATAGCCAACAGGTCGCTAGGCTAATCGCTAAACACTGATATGTAATGACAGTAACATGAACATTTGAAAGGTGTCAACTTTTAACATGTACAGTCATACGTGTGAGAATCTGTTCTGGTTTATCACTGTACACGGTTCACGTCACACTGCACTGACAGCGTTCAGCAGGTTTACACATGCGTGAAACATCATCTGCAGATTGTTTTTAGCACTGAACTTTGACCATCAGATGGACTTCAGCTTGTTTTTCCCAACTACCAGTACCGTTTACAAAGACACGGCCCATTAAACTTCGGCCTCTCTGAGGACTGGAGCTGGTCGGGTCGCTCTGTCCAGCTGAGTGGACTCACAGTACAGGTTACAGGAGATCTGCTGAAGCTGGAGTGAAGATCTTCTTCCTGAGATACACGCAGAACTGAACTGATCTGGTCCGTCTGTACGTCTGAACTCTGTTTTGGTGTTTAGAGTTATGTACTGTGAGAATCAATACAAGTGCTGAAATGAATTCTGGGCTGTTCTGAGTGATCATGTCAGACTCTGTCTGTGGTAAAGTCACTCCTCGCTCTTCACCTGCTCTGAGGGCATGTTATAGGAAGGAGAGCAGCGTGCTGTAGGGTAGGACTATTAGGTGTGCTGTGTACCAGCTGTCTGATTTGAACCTCGGGGTGGGAGTGGATTTACAGGTATTCCAGGTGACGTCACATAACTGCACTGCTGCCGTTTCAGTAGGCGCGCGTCGGCACAGTGGTGGTTTGTTATGAGCCAAAACTGATCCAGTAACGACAGTGAACCTCAGAACACTCAATTTAAAAGCATATTAACTGATACACGTAAGTGTTTTATATTTAAGTGAATGATTGATTTGATTGGTTGCTGCGTAGATAATAATCGAAAGCAAATAGCTACACTGCCGAGATTTCCCACCTACTAGCTCAATAAACAGTGCACATGCCATTAGAGGTTAGAAATCAGGTGTTCCTTAATTAAGCAGAATTTATTCAGGTGAAGTAATGCATTTATGTAAGCTGATTTTGGCTTCGTGTTTACCAGCTTCATGTTTGGAATTCGTCCTGCATTTATGGGACCTCTNCACAGTACAGGTTACAGGAGATCTGCTGAAGCTGGAGTGAAGATCTTCTTCCTGAGATACACGCAGAACTGAACTGATCTGGTCCGTCTGTACGTCTGAACTCTGTTTTGGTGTTTAGAGTTATGTACTGTGAGAATCAATACAAGTGCTGAAATTAATTCTGAGCTGTTCTGAGTGATCATGTCAGACTCTGTCTGTGGTAAGTTCACTCCTCGCTCTTCACCTGCTCTGAGGGCTTGTTATAGGAAGGAGAGCAGCGTGCTGTAGGGTAGGATTATTAGGTGTGCTGTGTACCAGCTGTCTGATTTGAACCTCGGGGTGGGAGTGGATTTACAGGTATTCCAGGTGACGTCACATAACTGCACTGCTGCCGTTTCAGTAGGCGCGCGTCGGCACAGTGGTGGTTTGTTATGAGCCAAAACTGATCCAGTAACGACAGTGAACCGCAGAACACTCAATTTAAAAGCATATTAACTGATACACGTCAGTGTTTTATATTTACGTGAGTGATTGATTTGATTGGTTGCTGAGTTGATAATACTGCAGTGCTATTGGGGAGGAAGGTAAAGGTTACCAGGAACAATAAATGATACATTTAGACTGATATGATCAATATTTATTGAGCTACACATACAGAAGTGTCTCTCAGTTATGGCGACGGGCCGCCGTGTTTGCTAACCCAACATGCCAGACATCTCAGCATGGAGTTGTAGAGGTTCCTAATGGTGTGCTGTGATAATCCATCCCATGCAGCTTGAATATCCTCACACAGTTCCTGCAGATGGTGCGGTAGGGGTGGAGGTGGAGTGACACCAGGCCTTCTGGACGCGTGACAACAAACCATTCATCTTGGTGCTGACCACGGTGCCTCCACACGGATTCGTTGGTCGCCTCCACCAAGACAAAAGCGGGACTCGTCACTGTAGATGACCCGCTGCCATTCTGAGTCACTCCATAACAGTCTGGCACGACATCATTGCAGTCTTTGGTGACGTTGCCGTGGTGTTAAGGACAGTCATCATAACGGTCTGCGTGCATGTAGTCCTGTGTGGTGCAGCCGTCTGCCAATGGTGCTGACACTAACAGGATGACTCATAGAGGGCATCACTGCTGTTCATAATCGTGGCTGTTGGGTCACTCCACGCATGTTGGACAATCCAGCGGTTCTCCCTGGAGATCCTTCATGTTGCTGGTGCGTGCCGCCTTCTATTCCCTGCCGCCAACATCATGCTATGGTAGTATCCACACCACCGGTATGGCACACAAGATGTTGATAAGACCATCAATGTTCTGAACTCTGGAGCTGTACAGGTTATACAGATCCCCCAGTCTAGCTGATCTTCTTCTCATAGTGTTTCTGGAGACTGTATCTAAAGTGTCCTCATATCTTTTCGTGTGTTCATGCTTGTTCTGGGTGGTTTTGTTTGGTTTTGACCTGTAGGGTTGTAGCTGTAATGGTGATGAGATGAGCAGTATTACCACACAGAGTTCCAGCTCACCTACAAACATGGCAACAGGGTCTTCTTAATGATGCAGCTGAGCACTATGAAGAGACAGGAATGTGTTATATGCTGTTATAATGACACTGAGGGACGTGCATGTGGACAGTGTTTCTACCAAGTTGGTCCACCCACTTTTAACAGGCCCTGCACCTGACTGCACCACTGACACACACACACACACACATACACACACACACACACACACACACAGATAGACAAACATACACACAAACACACACAGGCACACACACACACACACACAGGCACACACACAGAGGCACAGATAGACAAACATACACACTCACAAACACACACAGTTCAGAGACGGAAGGTTTTACAGCTACAGAGCTCGTCAGGATGATCTTACCGGTTCTCCTCGTTCTTCTTTGGACATGTCCTGGATTCACCAATCGGATCAGTAGGAGTGAGTGAGCTTCAGTAGCTGTATCTCCTTTTTTTCTGAATAATCTTCTACTATTAATCTTCTAACTCTTCACTGGTTTCATGTGTTGCTCCTGTTTATTTGAAACTTTTGCATTTGGGATTCTAATAGCTAATATTAGCTCGTATTAGCATTAAATAGTAGTAATTAATATTAGTTAGGATTACTTAGAATCATCGAGCTGGTAGTGTTACAGCATGTGTGAGTATCAAGCACTACAGTATAATGTTAGTATTAGTCTCATTAGTCTAGTATTATATAACAGTATTAGAGTCAGTATTAGATTACATATAAAGTTAGTATTATATACACTCATCATCAAAACAGCTATCAAAAATAGCTGCACAAATATCAGCACCCAGGAATCAGCCTACAGGAATGAATCTTGGTGTGTGGGTTTGACATCGTGAGACATGTTAACTGTGGAGTGACTCAGAATGGCAGCGGGTCATCTTCAGCGACGAGTCCCGCTTTTGTCCTGGTGGAAACGACCAGTGAATCCGTGTGTGGTGGCACCGTGGCCAACGCCAAGATGAACAGTTTGTTGTCGCGCGTCACACGTCGAGAAGGCCTGGTGTCACTCCACCTCCACCCCTGCAGGAACTGTGTGAGAATATTCAAGCTGCATGGGATGGATTATCACAGGACACCATTAGGAACCTCTACACCTCCATCCCGAGACGTCTGGCATGTTGGGTTAGCAAACACCATACTGAGAGACACTACTTCTGTATGTGTAGCTCAATAAATATTGTTCATATCAGTCTAAATTTACCATCATCAAAGAAGTTATATAGTTCTATATGCGAGTATTATATAGCCGTATAGGAAGTTCCTAATGTTAGATAGCAGTAGATATTATTAGATAGATATTAGGAGTGTAAAGATCTTCTCTCCCACTGTACTCAGATATAAAGTGTGTGGTGATGAATCTGGAGTATGTAAACTGCATGTGGGATGAAGACGGGGTTCCTCAGGAGAATTACACTTTCAGAAGCAGGTCAGTGTATTTCTGTACATCAGATCTGTCCATCACACCACAGTCTCAGATACAGACACATATCTGTGTTTCCTCTCAGGTACGAGAAGCATAATGAAAGTGAATGCCTGACGTATCTGAAGGTCAAAGACACCAGCGTGGGCTGCAGAGTTCCATACAGTGAACTAGATATGCAGAGATTCGATGTTCTGCACGCCTGGTTATACAGCGCTGATGGCAGTTTGGTGGCCGAACACCACAGTAGACTCATTGAGAAGGGTAAGAGCAAAGAGACCCACACAACTTAAAGCTACAGTACAGAAATCAATCAATCAATCAACTAACCAATCAATCAATCAATCAATCCATCAATCAATCAATCAACCAATCAATCATATTTACCCAATTTTACCCATAACCCCATCACAAGTGGGGCCAAATCACAACCAGACTTCCCTCCACAATAATCCAGATTCCCCACAAAGGGGCACTAAATAACTTGTATGGATCCCTGTGAGAGAGGACGCCCACACCAGTAGGAGCGCGCCAGTGCATGTTATCATGTACATTATAAAGCTCAGTTCAATTATTACTGAAACTGATTTATGCTAGTTGTAGGTAACAGTAGGAATAGCTTCCAAAACCACAAACGACCTTCGGGCTGAGCTTTCCAGCTGGAAAACAGGAAAGTCATTCATCCCTGGGTCCCCTTAAAGAAGACCTGGATGTGGTTATCAGGACGTTTCAGTGATAACAATCTGGATGACTATTGGCTTCTCGTGTTTGTTAGCAGCTTCATCCTCGTAGCTCCAGTGCAGAAGAAAAAACAGGACACCAAACGTGTCCTGGCTGATCAATTAGAACTGGGCCAAGTGGACAAATTACCTAAATGTGATGTTCTGGAAATGTGATCTCTATTGTTCCCTAATGACTTTAGCAACAGACCCCAGTATATTTTGCAGGCGTAACACACGTTTTAATACCCTTTATGTTCTGTAATCAGTGAAGCTGGATCCTCCGTGTAACCTCACAGTGGACATGAAGAACCCTGAGCTTTGGCTTTACTGGAACAGCAGCACCAGAACCAAACAGATATGCAAAGAGAGTCAAGTTCGGTACAAGATCAACCACAAAGACTGGCAGGTAAAGTGAGTTTACTACTTAACACCACAGGTCAGTGTTTGGGATTTCTAGGACAGTTCCCTTTTCCACCAGAGGAGGCGACAGAGTGATCACAAAAACCAAACAATGAATTTAACCCAGTGCACGCTGAGGCTGGGACCATACGGAACGTTCCAGGAAATGGACAAGTCAAGAAAAATCTGACCAGAGTTTTCTGATAGACCAGAGATCAGAACGCTTGAGGACTTTCCTCTTATCTAGCTCCTGTTTCTCCTCAGCTTCAGGGTGAAAGCGCCGAGAAGAACTCCTTCAGTCTTCCATTCCCGAACGCTCAGAGCCTGTATGAGTTCCAGGTGAGGGTGCGGATGTCCAACATGTGCGGTAAATCTGAGATTTGGAGTGCCTGGAGTGAGTCGGTGTACTGGGGCTCCATGAAGGATGTCAATGACACAGGTACGCCAACGCATGATCTACAACCACTCAGCTCTGCATTCAGTGTTCCATTCTTGCCTGTAAACACCAGATGAGGGCGCTGCCGGTCATACGACTCATACAGAAATAAATTAATACATCCTTTCCAGAAAACTCACCTACTAACAGACTAAAGATTAAGACCATCAGTATTACCCCCTGAAAGATTAATGCCTTAAACTAACAGATTAACAATTTAAACTAACAGATTAACCTCATCAATATTACCCCTGACAGATTAACCCCTTAAACTAACAGATTAACAATTTAAATTAACAGATTAACCTCACCAATATTACCTCCTGACAGATTAACCCATTAAACTAACAGATTAACAATTTAAACTAACAGATTAACCTCATCAATATTACCCCCTGACAGATTAACCTCTTAAATTAACAGATTAACCCCTTACACTATCAGATTATCCCCATGAATTACCCCTGACAGATTATCCCCTTAAACTATCAGTTAACTCCATCAAAACTACTCCAACAGATTAACCCCTTAAACTATCAGATTAACCCCCATCAATACTACTCCAACAGATTAACCTCTTAAACTAACAGATTAACCCCATGAATTACCCCTGACAGANCCCCATGAATTACTCCTGACAGATTAACCCCTTAAACTATCAGATTAATCCCATCAATACTACTCCAACAGATTAACATCTTAAACTAACAGATTAACCCCATGAATTACCCCCTGACAGATTAACCTCTTAAACTAACAGATTAACCCCTTAAACTAGCAGATTAACGCCATCAATATTACCCGTGACAGATTAACCCCATCAATATTACCCCCTGACAGATTAACCTCTTAAACTAACAGATTAACCCCTTAAACTAGCAGATTAACCCCATCAATATTACCCCTGACAGATTAACCCCTTAAACTAACAGATTAACCCCATCAATATTACCCCCTGACAGATTAACCCCTTAAACTAACAGATTAACCCCATGAATTACCCTGACATATTAACCTCTTAAAGTAACAGATTAACCCCTTAAACAAACAGATTAACCCCATCAGTATTACCCTATGACAGATTAACTCCTTAAACTAACAGATTAACCCCATCAATATTACCCTCTGACAGATTAACCCCCGTCAATACTACTCCAACAGATTAACCCTTTAAATTAACAGATTAACCCGATGAATTACCCCCTGACAGATTAACCCTTTAAAATAACAGATTAAACCCTATAATATTACCCCTGACAGATTAACCCCCATCAATACTACTCCAACAGATTAACCCTTTAAACTAACAGATTAACCCCATGAATTACCCCCTGACAGATTAACGCCTTAAACTAACAGATGAACCCCTATAATTATTACCCCACCATCTGATCTAGTTAGACTGTGGTTCTCGGTCCTGGTTCTGCAGTTCTGTGGGTTGGAGCCATGTTACCCAGCCAGGGCTGTTTATTGATCTGCTGATGTTTAGTGTGTGGTAAGCAGTGACGGTGAAAGAGAGCGCGTTCTGTTGTGTGTTACAGAGACGCGGTCCACTTCCTCTGCCCCTCTAATGGTACTGTACACGGTCGGAGCTGCAGTGGTCCTCATCATCCTGTCCTGTCTGCTCGTCCACAGCGAGAGGTGTGTGGGTTATTGATGTACTGATCAGCTGAACACGTGACCCAGTGCCCAGCACATCAGCACAGTCACAGGGAGGAACCTCCTGATTTAGTGTGTGGACTATCACTGTCAGGCCGCACACTGGAAACCTAACGCTCACTGAATCACAAACAAACACGCTGGTTATTCTATCAGAGCACATACGACCGAAAAATCAGTACCACCGTGTGTCAGCATGGGCAGGACGGGGTTGGTTGGCACGGTACTAACTGCGGGTGTGGTTTAGGTTACTCTCAGAAAACTGTAGCAGAAAAATGAGCTCTATAATAATTATATACAACTTCAAACATTATTAATCAAACATACATCACTCAGACTGCCAGATTATTCTTCCTTTAAGATTTACGCCAGATTAAATGATCTCCTAGATTAAATTAACATAATTTAGCCCAAAAAACCCAAAATATTCACATATTAATATCAAAATTCAATTTAAATAAATTTCTTTTTTTTTTTTTTAGCGTGTTTTATTTTAATAGATGATGTTTACTGAATAAAATACTAAGTTGACAATGAAATGCAATATTTATTATATTTATTATATTTTAACACTGGTAAAATTTTAGTGTTGTTCTTATTGTTTGACAGTACAATCCAATTATGTAACATCCCTGATGAAGAGTTGATTCAAAAACAAAACTAGATTTGATCAAATGTTTGGGTTCTAATCAAACAGAAATGCTCTGATTAGTTCTGATGTTTGACACTACAGCTAACCAGCCTCATGGCGGGGCTGAACTTAGTCATGCGAGTTCCGAGAAAATGTTCTCCCTTTGAACTTTGTTTAATCACTGAGATGTCTGATATATGACACAGACTGAGAACTGTGCCAACCACCACTGTCCCCTCCAAAATGTTATATATTTAAACACCTTTTAATTGATTTATTTGATTTAACATATAAATAATAATCCAGGGTTATTTGCAGAAGAATCTCCTTTTGGCCTTTTTATGTTGTTTTGGTGATTTATTCTTTTATTCTTTTATTTTTGAGTCAATGTCATATTTCTCCTCAACATTTGGAATTAGTCACATGCACACACAGTCATTAGGACTGAAGTTCCCAGTTTGTGTAATCCAGTCAGATTAAGCAGTGCGTATGCCTGTTTTCAGGTTGAGGGTCATCCTCGTCCCCGTGGTCCCCAACCCTGGCAAAAACTTTGCAGATCTGATCGACAGCTACGACGGAAATGTGGAGGTAACTCACTTCCTGTTTATGAGAGACAGACTATGTGTTGGGAGACTTTCCCTTCTCATCCACGAGATTAGCTGCACTTTCATAACCAGCTCTGCTGAAAAGCTGCAGTAGATTAGGTTTGAGATTAAGATCAAGATTAAGACTGATACAGACACTTCATCTCAGCACTTTCAGCCTGGCTCCTTACTAACTCTGCTTTCAACAACCAAACCGTACTGAGGACACGTGTTCAGTCAGTTAGTTAGTTAGTTTGTTTGTTTTTTGTTTTCTTATAGTTATTTAATCTTAATTTCGTTTTTATGTGTGGGGAATCACCACACGCCCCTCCATACAATATTAATATTACTATTATATATGTTAGTGTCACGATAAGATTCTACTGTGACTTTCAAGTATTACACAATGACATGTTCTCATTTACACGCTGACCATTCAGTCCACCTCCCTGTATCTACTCTCACTGTCCACTGTATCAGCTCCACTGACCATATAGGACACTCTGTAGTTGTACAGTTCCAGACTGTAGTCCATCTGTTTCTCTGTATACTGTATTACCCTGTTCTTCAATAGTCAGGACCCCCACAGGACCACCACAGAGATGATTCTCAGCACTGCATTGACACTGACATGGTGGTGGTGTGTTAGTGTGTGTTGTGCTGGTGTGAGTGGATCAGGCACAGCAGTGCTGCTGGACATCTCAGTGTCACTGCTGGACTGAGAACTGTCCACCAACCAGAACTATCTAGCCAACAGCGTCCTGTGGGTGGCGTCTCGTGGGTGGTGTCCTGTGGGCAGCGTTCTGTGGGCAGCTTCCTGTGGGCAAGTGTCCTGTGGGCAGCGTCCGGTGACCACTGATGAAGGACTAGAGGATGGCCAACACTGCACTGGGCAGCAGCAGATGAGCTATCGTCTCTGACTGTACATCTACAAGGTGGTCCAGCAATGCAGGAGTGGACAGTGAGAGGACAGTGAGTGGACAGTGAGAGGACAGGGAGTGGACAGGGAGTGGACACAGTGTTTAAACACTCCTCACACTTTCAATCTCCTCTCCTGCAGAAGTGGCTGAGCTTCTCTAAAGAACTGCAGGACGGTTTCGAGCCCAATTTCACCGAGCGCACCTGTGCAGTCCGGGAGTACAGGCTGGTTCCTCAAAGCAGCTCTGCCAGCGACAACTCTCTCTCCAGCCTGACTGACGTCTCCACCGATTACCAGCCCATGCACAGCTACTCTTCCGCCTCCACCCTGCCGGCCCCTGCAGAGACCACCCAGGCCGCTCCCTCCGCCCCCAGCGTGCTGTAACACTGTACTCTGCACGGCTGATTAATGTAAATAAGGCACTCCTTTAATAACTCAAACACGGCAGGAAGCCATCAGGGCAGGCTGACGTCAGCGGGAAGCGCCTTCCTCATACGCTGGTGATAAGGGTGGGTGATACGCCGCATGTTTAACGTCATGATACTTTTTTCAGGATACTCCCATCATGATATCCCATTTTTATGGTGTCTGAAGTTGGACAAAAATGCTGAGCTATGACTTATCTGTGGGAGTAAAAAAAGAAAGAACGAAAAGGAGGACAACAAACAGATCGTAAAAAATAAATAAACAAAAATTATTACGCCTTTATGGACAGCAATTAAGTTAGCTACCTATTACTATGCAGTTTATACTGTTACTCTATGCTGCTTGTGGTTGTTGTTGTTGTTGTTGTTGTTTACAGGCTCTCTATATTTGATCTTTATGATCCATGCAGTTGTTCTGCATTCTACAAGTTCATACCGTCATATTGCCCAGTCCTAGTTTGGGCAATCAAACAACATTAGAGAAGATATCAGTCTGAGGGAGCTCCATCCACTGACCACTACCCTCACACGTACGGTGGCTGAGAAGACCCAACAATCTGCAAACACAGAAAACACTTTCATCAAATGCATTTTACAACCTCTCTGCACATAATAATCATAATAAACAACAGCATGCAGGTACAGTGGGTGGCACCGTCACCTGACAGCAAGTCTGATGGATCCTGGGAACCAGCACCACCTCTGGCACGAGCACTGGAACTCTGGTGGTGGAAAAGAGGTTTCGGTGGAGTTCACCCGGGTGCTCCGGGTGTAAGTGTTCTGAGGTTCAGCTGTATCGATGTTGATGAAAGTGTTTCTGTGTGTGTTCATTGTACTGTGCGTCCAGTCTTGTCATGGACTGGTTTAGAAATGTGGGTCTGTTCCCGCCTGTAGTAGTCTACACTCCACCAACACTCCTGGTTCTCCCCAGGTGTTCTCGTTACGATCACATCTTGCCCCAAGGGTAACTTCTTTATATATATATATATATATATATATATATATATATATATATACACACATATATAT